>JAAGEH010000040.1:3634707-3746145 GCA_011751065.1 Lasiurus cinereus
TCTCTCTCTCTATATATATATATATATATATATATATATATATATGGTCTTTATTTCTTTCAATAAGAATGTTTAAATGGTATTCACAAATAGGAAAACAGACTGGAGTGGGTAGTCACTTTACAGCAACTATGGTAGACCCATGGTGGAAAACAAATTGATTTGGTTCAAATTTCTACTTTTCGTTTACTCAGGGGCTCCTCCTAGCGGTGAGACAACCCCTTGATGTTGCCCTCAGACAATCAACAGCAGCTGCCTGATCTGTTTTCTACAGTGGAAGCCCCAGCATATAGGGCAGTTCCTGGCACATAGTAGGTCTCCTGAGGATTCGTTGAGGATATAGTCCCTAGTCTCAGCCTTTTTCTTCTGTGAGTCATGATAAGCATGAGTGCTCCTAAAACAAGTACTAAGTTGCATCTTCCACATCAATGGAAATAGAGGATTTGATATACAGATACACAGCCCACCCACCCCAAACATTTTTACCAAGAATATATATAGTGCTACTGATTTGAATAAGCATTCTGTTCAAGTTTCCCCCCTAACAATGTCATGAAAATTTTAAAGTTAAATGTTTACTCCTAAAGGAGCATAAGGTATTTCTGTATGTGGGCATGTATGTGTATGCCACATGCAGTAATCCCATTTATGTACCAACCATTATGTGTACATACCTGAATCTTAGAAGTAAAATATGCTCACCATTTCATGTAGTTTTAATTGCTCAGCTTCAAATTTTTATGACTATGAACTTTTCTTAGTTTAGGAAATGAACAATTATTTTACATAACCTTTATTCCTACTCTTAAAAAAAAGGGAAAATGCATACTGTTAATAAGGAAATAGGCAAGATAAACACGTGTGAATGCTATATAGTGCAACATGACTTTGGCTAATTTTAAGTATTGTTGACATAAAATCCAAATTTTATCCTAAGATAAGGGGAAAAAAGGAAACGGTGCAGCACTTAGAGAGTAGGTGTTTGAGCACCAATGAGGAGTAAATGATTAGATTCCGTGGGCTCGGAGGATTTGTCAGCTGCCTCATAAGTATAATTCTGGCTCTTCATATCCCTGCTGCTTCTAATTTAGCAGGACAGGCTCATAATTGAAGCAAATTAACTATTTACACTTGCCACTTGTACCAGGGGAAGAGGACAGAGCAGCGGGAAAGCATGAGTAGGAAATTACATTCTTCCCACTTGTGTCAGATCTCCCCTTATATAAACACATTAACAGTAATTTCATGAGGCGTCAAACATAGGAATAAATACGGAGGGATAAAATAATGAGGTGTTGCTATTGAGCCGAACTGCTATGGCGAATATCCTTGGATATGAATTATGCATCCTGAAAGAAGGCATATGTTACAGTATTCAAACAGTTCCCTGCAAGCGCTCTTTGCTCATTAGGCTCTGGATCTCAAGGTAAATCTACTCTCCTCTTCCATCCACCACATCACTAGCATTTACAAAAATACACTCCCTGGGCCCCGTGGGCTGTGGTTTCTCCTGACTACAGCAGGCCTTCCACTCCATTTTTAGCCTAACAGCATGTTTATTTAGTTCTTTGGCTGGAGCTTTAAAGCCATTTAATGTAATGTAAACAAGAACATTTTGTTTGTAATTTGCTAAACGTATTACAGCCCGACTGTGTCTCCAATTAGGAACTTAAGGTTCATTTAGTCATTTACATCTGGTTCTGATTTAAGGTGACTTTCCTTTTCCACTTACGAGCTCACTTTCCCTGGCTGAAAAGGACCCAAGAACCCTTTATAGCTCTTTGGACCCATCCCTTCTGCTTCAACGCTGGATCGACCCTTTAACGGAGAAGGGCTTGATTTGTTCTCTCTTGTCCCTGCAGACCCCAGATCCTAGGCTTTGGTGACCAGAATCAGAGAACCCAGAAAGAATGGAGATAGCACAGGACATTTAGCTGGAACCTCATAAAAAAAAGATGCTGAGGAATACTAACATAAAGGGCATGCTACTGTCACAGCATTATTTTTCTCCCTCGTAGTTCCAGGCAGTGAAAGAGACATAGCAAAGACCAACATCACAGCCATACTTATGTTTTATTTCCCTTTCTCCATCTGGTGCCTTTTAAACAACTTAGCATGCTTCTGAAATGGGTTCTGCATTGTCTTACGATTCATTAGCATTTAAAGCCTCTGGTTGGCATCCCAAACACCATTCTGCCCCCATCCCACATTCAGTGCCATCTTCCCAAGAATTTAAAAGGAGAGGGTTCCCACACGTGAAGGTTGTTCAGTGGCTTGGGATAGTTTGTGTTCCTGGAGGATTTTTATCACTTCTTTCAGTTTTCTTGTGAGTGTTCTTCTCTGAGAGATGCGTCACAGGAACCAAAGTCCTTATAGTTCTGAAAATAAAGACCTGCCCTCTGCAGCGGCTTGTCATTCCCGCCCGCACTCCACGAGGCAGCGTGTGATGTATACACACAGTGGCTCTATTAGTCATGTTCCCTCTGGCTGCTAAGAAAACATTCAACTGTAATCTCACTAATGGCTGTTTTCCCTTAAATATTGTAATTTTCGGAGCCCCCTAATAAGCCATCAATAATTTTGTCCATTTCCCCCAGTTTGTGTTTCTCTTTGTGGCTGCTCCTAATTGTGGGCTATTATGACAACAGGATTTTTGAACAATGGTGACTCATGAAATCCTAGCTTCCTACTTGAACCAGCTGCCTCCACCATGCCAGTCGCCTCACATGGGGCTGTTCTGTATAACATGCCCATTTGTCCTAAATGTTGAAGTTTAACAGTCTGCCTCTCATCTGCGTGAGCAACATGCCTTTACAAATACATAGTCATCTGTGTGCTCCCCAATTTGAATATTGAATGAGAGTAAAATACAATTAATTTAAGTTTTAAATAGAGATATTACATTATGTTGGCACAATGTGTCAACATAAGGGGAAAGAACAGGTGGTAATATACCATAATAACACTTCTGGATATTTTGCTGAAATTCTCTGGATGCTCAAATGTGCATCCTAGGAGGGCATATTCGCTTTGCTGGCAATTCCTGCAAACTGTCAGGGAAGGACTGCCATCTAGCAGCAGAGCCATGGGCCATTGATACATATGCTCCCCGTGGTAAGTGCCATGTCTGATTCCACCTATTGGACCCTCTTTCTTCTTGTTCCTGGGATGGACCTGCATTCTATCTGTGTCATAAACCATACTTTTTTTTTTTAACCACTGAACTTTGATTATGGAATAGCTTTATAATACCCATTGAGTTATATAGGGTTAACTATTATTTAATTTCATCCCTACCTTATAAAACAAATCCTCCAAAAAAACCCCTCAGTTATTTCCACTAAGAGAGAACCCAAAGTTACTTATTAGATTTGAAATAAAATTCAGAAGAGAAAGAGAAAAACATTTTGTCATCGTATGTCAAAGCCTTAAATGATCATTGTGATCACATCTCTATTAGAAAGGCTTAGCCCCAATTTTGAAAGGCAGAATAGGGCAATGGGAGTAATTTCCCTTTTTAACATGACCCAAAGAATAGTGACTCTTTTATTCTTTGGGTCTGTAAGTACCTGATATAAGCCATTTTCAAAGGGTGGGCCGAAAGAATTTTAAAACATGCAATACCTGATTATGTAGTCAGGGGCACTGACCACTGTCCTTTAGACTGTCAAATTTCAAAAGTGTCAACAACTAACATAACAATAGCTATCCAGTATGAGTGAATCAAAATTATACCTATTTCTTTTGTCAGATTGTGCCACAGAATTTTAGTGATTAGTTTATGTGCACCATGAGATGAAAAACGTTGAAAACAGCTGCCTTATATGATGAGATAAAAAGACAGTGAAATGACCCTGGCCAGTGTGGCTCAGTGGTTGAGCCGACCTACGAACCAGGAGGTAACAGTTTCATTCCCAGTCAGGGCACATGCCCGAGTTGTGGGCTCGATCTGAAGTGTAGGGTGTGAAGGAGACAGCTAATCAATGAATCTCATCATTAATGTTTCTATCTCTCTCACCCTCTACCTTCCTCTCTGAAATCAATAAAAATTATATTAAAAAAAGAAAGTGAAATGTTAACTTAATGTTCCCCTCTTGCTATAATAAAAATAAAAGGCTCCAATGTAATAGAATTAGTGGTTAAACCTTACATATTTATATTTGCTGCCTTGAGGAATTAGCTAACTCTCATAATAAGAACATAAAACCTTAAATGTCCAACCACTATGCTGTACACCTGAAACTAACATAATATCAAATATCAAATGTCAACTGTAATTGAAAAATAAAAGAACATTCTTCTTTTCCACCAGAAATTGTGGCTACAAGTATTGACTTTTTGTATCGCTAATGTGAAGGACCAATCATGGGTTAGGAAAGGCTTTTATAGACCTCTGCCTTTTAAAACTAGTAGTCTTAAAACCACATGACCTCCTCTAGTGAGGGTGGGGGAATCATTAGGAAAAGTTACCTGGGGTCAGAAAGATAGATAGGGAAGGGTCAGATGGCCAGTAGTATAGGCAATTGGTTTCTTGAAATATGACTATGACAAAGTAGAAGCTAAGGAAGCACAGAGGAGCTGAGAATAACACTCCCTGCTGAATCAAAGGGTGAGGGGTGGAGGGAGAGGGCTGAGTCAGGGGCTATCAAAGCAGAGAGAGGTATGTCTTTGAGTGTGGCATCCTGGGTGGAGCAGGGAGGGATTAGGATCACAAAAGCCAGAGCAAAGGAGCGGCTTTGGGACTGCCTGTCCATGTGCACTGTTTCTCATTCAGTGACGTTCTGCTGGGTGGACAAATGAAGTCACTGCACAATTTTACCGTGACTGGCCAGCATCAGTTAGGAGCCACACCTCCCCCTTGGGACGGTGAGAGCACACTGATCTCAGTTAGGATAGAAACCAGTTCTAAAATCTGAACCAACTCTATTAGGTTTTCAATAGAATCACAAACACAATGTCAACTATTCTCTGCTTAGGGAAATGGCTATTTAACTGAGCGCCCAGAGAAGGCTTCAGGAGTGTGTGTCCCATCCTGGCAGCATGGTGCTCCACATGAGAGGGCTGGGAAGCCATGCCCTGCAGCTGACAATCTTGGAAAGGGCATAAGGAAATGTAGAGAGTTTCTATAGTAAAAGACAGCTTTGGATTAGAGCAAAGGGAGGTTGGAGAGAAGTGGGGAGGTAAGGTTCTATGTTTCCTTAGCACCTGCTTTTGTCATTACAACTGTAATTGATTTCAGAGTTTGTTAGACAAGAACTGTATGTTGAATGATAAGTTCTAGTCATAGGAATTCTATGTACCAACCATATAATCTTAGACAAATCATTCAATAGAACAGGGAGTCTGTCTCGTTCTCTGCTATATCTCCAGTGTCTAGAACAGTGGTGGGACACACAGTAAATACTCAACAAATGTTTGTTGAAAGAATAAGTGAATGAATTTAACTATCATGTCCCATTTCATAATCTGCAAAATTTGGATTAAAGTATCTATAAGTATTGAGCAGAACAAATGGCATAAATCATGTAGTAACATTCTTGTAAGTATAAAACACTATATACAACATAAATGTTGGTATGTGTTTACAATATATAAGTACTTCTGGATGTATATAGGTTTGAGATTTTCTGTTTTTTATATACTTTTTTGGACCTGATGAAGAAAGGTAAATGTCTCTATCAAGAATCAAATATGGCTCTGGCTCAGTTGATAGAGCATCAGCCTGCAGACTCAAGGGTCCTAGGTTCAATTCCAGTCAAGGGCATGTACCTTGGTTGTGGGCCCATACCCAGTAAGTAGTGTGTAGGAGACAGCTAATTGATATTTCTCTCTCATTGATGTTTCTAACTCTCTATCCCTTTCCTTTCCTCTCTGTAAAAAAATCAATAAAAATAGCCTATCTAATCAAAGACTAATATGCAAATTGACCATACCCCCGCCACACCCACAACCAATCAGGAGCGGTTATGCAAATTAACCCAATCAAGATGGCTACGGCCACAGAGAGAGCAGGAGGAAGGCTTGGGTTGTCCCTGGTGATGGAGGAAGCCAAGCTTTCTGCATACCCTGGCCAGCAGGCCTCCACTAAAGGCAATAAAATTTCAATGGCTGTGCGAACAGAAGGCTTGGCTCCACTCCATGCTACAAAGTTTCAGTTGTAGAAGATAAATGAATTCCAGATACCAGGGGCTCTGCTTGGGTGGCCAGGGGGCGTGGCTGACCTACAAACCACCACAGGCCCCTCACCCAGGCCACCCCATGCCCCAAGGGACCACCCACCCAGATCCAGGACATCCTTCAAAGAAAACCAGCTGGCCCCCACCATGCACTAGGCCTCTATCCTACCTAATAAAAGAATAATATGCAGATTGACCATCATTCCAACACACAAGATGACTGCCCCCATGGGGACATAAGATGGCCACCATAAGATGGTCAGCAGGGGAGGGCAGTTGGGAGAGACCAGGCCTGTAAGGGAGGGAAGTTGGGATGACTGGGCCTGCAGGTGAGGGCAGTTAGAGGTGACCAGGTCCATAGGGTAGGGCAGTTAGGGGCAAACAAGCTGGCAGGTGAGCAGTTAGGCATCAATCAGGATGGCAGGGGAGTGGTTAAGGGATGATCAGGCTGGCAGGCAGAAGCAGTTAGGGGCAATCAGAAAGGCAGGCAAGTGAGCAGGTGGGAGCCATCAGTCCTGGATTGTGAGAGGGATGTCCCACTGCCCATTTAGGCCTGATCTTAAAGGGGTAGTCGGACATCCCTCAAGGGGTCCCAGATTTGAGAGGGAGCAGGCTGGGTTGAAGTACACCCCCTTTCCCCATGTATAAATTTTGTGCAATGGGCCTCTAGTGTGTGTGTGTGTGTGTGTGTGTGTGTGTGTGTGTGTGTGTATATATATATAATATAGAACTAATACATTATTAATGAAATTCACTATTCTGTAACAGCTAAAGCTGCATGCACAGAATTGTTTCAATAACTATATTTTGATGATAATGCTTATCTAAGTTTTTCTTTGTGACAATTAAATTCTAGATGTTAACAATGGTAATCTAGTCTCTGGTTTAGAATTATGAGATCAATGCTGCTTGAAGTGGGTAAGATCTATGTATTGGACACTTGCTCTCCCTTCTTGGTTCCCATCCTCCTTAAGATCTTCTGGGATGAGAGCAAAGTTGTTTCATGTGGCCTCCCTAAGTATGGTCTTCAGTCACATCATGCAATCTGAGAGAGAAGAAAATAAGCAGGCATCTGGGCCCATTTAACGCAGCATAGAAATATGGTGTATGTGGGATTTAATAACATTCCCTGGTAGCCTTTAGGGAATTGCCAAAGGTAGAAACCCTTAAATTTGAGGTTCACTTAGCAAAGAGCAAAGAGGGTTTTGATGACAACAGGGTAAATAGTAAGTGCTGAAGAGAGGTGTGGACAGTTTGGAAAATACTTTTAGTACTTTTTTAGTCTTTATGATCACATTGGCAATATGAAAGAATGAGGTAATTCTGGCTGGGATATATAAAAGTCCTTCCAAAAGCAATTGCACTATGTAAACTTTGAAACAAAGACTAACATGCTATTTATAGAGGGGCAATAAAGGAGTGTAAAATTCCGTGAAAGAAAAAGACTTCTGAAATCTGGTTCTGATGGGGCATGTTCTTCTCAGCCTTAGTTCCAACAGCCAAAGAATTCAGCCATCACCATTGGAAGCCATTTCTTTGGGGGTGCATACACTTTCGCAAGTCATGGTGGGTGATTCCCACTCCATTTTGCATCTTACCTGTTTTTGCTCTTCTCCTAAACCATCCCACATTGAAGCCACGATTTTAGAGACTTCACCGAAGGTCGCATTTGGATTTTGGCCTTTGATGGCAGCCTGAGTGTCACGAAAGAACAATGCATAGGCAGAGACAGGCTTCTGGGGCTCATTCGGGTCCTTCTTCTTCTTCTTTTTGGGGGTTTTTGGTTTTTTCCCCATGTCAGAGGCAGGTCGCTTCTCTCCGCCATTGATCTGAAATAAAAATAAAATGGGAATTATAGAGGAACTGAGGAAATAGACAAGTCATACCGTTGTTCTACTTTGAGACATACACAAACATATTCATCTGTATACATCACACAAACACAGACATACCAAAGGAACACTTCGTTTTGTTATTGCTGTGTTTCAGATAAAACTTCCTATTTCCGGTAGTTTTCATGTTCATCCCTCTGCTGCCTAATTTACATAACTTTAACATAAAACTATTCATTCTTTTTATACTATTATACTGTTAAACATTACCCCTTAACTCTCTTAACTTTTTCCTTTTCTTATTCAGGAAGCTTAATGCTAAGTTGCATTGTAACTCCAACAGGTGCAAATTCCTTTTGTAGGAGCTCTACTGTCTGAACAGTCTAACTTGTTTTCTTCTGAGTTTATCCTTTTCTTCCCAATTATGAATTTTAAACCATGGTGGGCAACATGCCCAATGACTGAAACTGAATGGCTTTTGATGTTGCACTTATGTCTGTAGAATGGATTTAGAGAATGACATAATCTGGATTGTAGGTCAGTGATGTCTAATGGAACTTTATGCAATGAAGGTAAATTTCTATAATCCGCATGATTCAGTGTGGTAGCCACCAGCCCCATATAACAAATGAGCATATGAAGTAGAAGCTAATATGAATAAGACAAAATTTTGTATTTTATTTCATTTTAATGGCTTTAAATTTAAATAGTTACATATGGCTAGTGGCTACCATGTTAGCCAGTAAATCTAGAACCTAATATTTCTAGAACAGCTTTATACTCACTTTAAATATAGATTCTATTTTTTCCCATCATGTTTGAGAATGAATATTCAGATAATTTAAATTGTTATTCCCTACGCAAGTGGAAAAAACACACAATATATTTAAGACATAGTCCCAGGACATCCTGAGAGGCTAGTGGGCATCACATCAGAGAATCTGCACTCATGCCCTTATTTGCTATTTTTAGCTGGGCAAATTACATAAATTCTCGGGCCTCTATTTGAATATTAACTTTGATTGATTTGAACTAATTATATGTAATGCCACTTTACCCATCTCTATAGAAGGAGTGATTTTTGGCTAGGATTTCTTTCTAGCTCTAAAATGATATGAATCTATATGATTATCAAGTAGATTCTACAGGAATCCTCTTTTCAAGTGCCTCTCCCACCAACATAAAAGTCCATGAATACTACTTCCTGATGGAGCTGCCACTATCATGGGAGATTCTATATCCTCACCTTCTATTGCTATTGCTGTTGCTTTTTCTTCTCTGTAAACATATTGTAATATATAGTTTACTCAGATAAATTACTGGCAGGGTAATTTGTGTCAAATAATTGCCATTGTTGAAGAAGAACCAGGACATCTTGAGAGGCTAGTGGGCACCACATCAGAGAATCTGCACTCATGCCCTTATTTGCTATTTTTAGCTGGGCAAATTACATAAATTCTCTGGGCCTCCATTTTTTTCTGCAAAAACAGTTACAGCATCATTTTGTGAGATGGTATATATGATACTATATGATCTCTAAAACTTTAAAATGACATTCAAATATTAATTGTGAGATGCTAGAAACTTAAAAAAATTCACTGAATGAATGAAAAGGAATGACCTTAACACTAATTTGTGATGTCATATGATCCCAGTTTAAAAGACATGTCTAAGAACCTAAAACAAGGCAGGATAAATGCTAAGTGAATTCTTTTTCTTTGTCTTTTTTGAGAGAGATATTTAAAGATGACCATTTTTAAGTTGTCTACAGAAGCAGGTCAACATCCCCATGGATATAGGATGCTCTGAACTGAGCTGACAAGCTAATGTAGATGAACACTAGAAGGTAACTTCCCTAGGATGGAGCTAAGAGGTGAGCCTATGAAATGGTTGGTCCCATGTAAATCTGTCAGAAGACTGGCATGTTGAGACTGAGTTGATACGGGGAGAACTGGTGTAAAAGCTATAAACTAAACATACAGGCAATTAGGACCTATAACAGTGATTTCAAATACAGTTGCACATTGGAATCATCTGGGAAACTTTTAAATAATATCCAAATACCCGGGCTCTCTTTGCATTGATTAAATCAGAATGCCTAGGAGGAGGAGACACCTCAATAATACCCGTAACTCTAAGTCTCCAACTGGCATTTAAATACTTAGGAGACAAATCAAACAAGCAAACTTTCCCTTTGCCTCAAGGAGACATATAGGTGTATCCTTCTTGTCTTTACAACCAGCTCCTCCAGTTGCCTTTGCAACTCTCTCTCTTTTTTAAAAAAAAAAAATTTATTGATTTGTTACAGAGAGGAAGGAAGAGAGATAGAGAGTCAGAAACATCAATGAGAGAGAAACATTGACCAGCTGCCTCCTGCACACTTTCTACTGGGGATGTGCCTGCAACCAAGGTACATACCCTTGACCGGAATTGAACCTAGGACCCTTCAGTCCCTAGGCCGACGCTCTATCCACTGAGCCAAACCAGTTAGGGCCTCTGCAACTCTCTTAATATGCCTTACCATCACTAAGCTCTCAACAAGGTCACTGCGGGCCACGTTGCTAAATCCAATGGACTTTTTGACTTGATTTCTCACTGTGAGCACTTTTTCTTCTAAGGGCTCCATTTCCCTACATAGCACATATCAAACTTGTAATTATACAACAATCTATGTATTTAGATCTTCTCCCATTCTACATATAAGCACTGGGAAGGCAGGCCCACAGCTGGTTTTGTTCACTAGCACTTATATTTCCTGACACACAGTGTTTTGCATGTGTTATAACTGTAATTAAAATAATAAAAAAAATACAATTCAAAGAATGAATGAATCAAAGCATAAATGGTTTCTGTTACAGAAATTTAAGCCTCACTAATTTACTTGAGTACTTGATGACAATATGTGGGAAGACAAGAAACATGGATAGATCTTTAAAAAGTATTTGACATGTTAATAGTAATTTTTCCAGATTATAAGGCTGAATTTTTATGATTTTCCTTTTTTATATTTTTTATAATTTCCAAATATTATAGACATGATCATTTCTATATTCTCAATAATAAAATATTTATTAAAAAGAAAAAGAAGTCAAGAAAGTCTAAAATAAAGCAAATTAAAAATAAAGTGATTATGATATTGGAGGTCATATTTCATGAAGGAATGGAAATATTTAGAAGTAGGAAACAAAGTGTAGAGAAATGAATGTTTATCCATATGAATATTACCTGGACTCATTTAAAAATTTTAAATTTATATTTATTGTTGAAAATATTACAGATGACCCCTTTTTCATACTCATTGACTCCTTAACTCCTACCTCTCCTCCTTCCCCCTCTCCTCCTTCACTATTTTAAATTTTAACTAAAAAATTAATGATTGGACACATTGAAATCTTCATGATTACAGATCATAGTAATTAATGAGTTTTGGAAAATAATCAAAAGTCAATCAAAGAAATAAATTTCCTATGATTCATTATAGTTGTTCTTATTAAAACATTTCCCCATAGTATTTAATAGTTTCTCTCCTCCATTGTCTAAAATTGTGTTTGAACTCCATGCTTGTTTCCTTTTGAAACTGGTATTAGGAAAGTATGGTATAAGTTTTAGTTCTACCAGCTGTAATGCCCAGCTGTAACAGAAAGGACATATTTGACAGCATGGGCCTACTTTCTAGAGATGATCTGAGGAAGCAGGCCAACCTGTTACTGCCAGTAAGAAGCTCTAAGTATCAAGTGTATGAAAACAATATATTACCCTTTAGAGGCAATGTATAGCAACTTTGTAGGAAACTCTAAATAATTCCATGCAACCAATTGATTCGTTGTCTGGAGGTTTTCTCTATGTTTCTGGCTTATGTAGCGTTAGTCAGATCAGCCTTGCTCAACCTGAGAGTTTCATTTACTAGAAGCAAGCATTTCATGACTCAGCCTCCACCTTTTCAAGGCTTAGGAGATGCCATGTATGGGTTATGAAGCATCAGCCTGGAGGTTCAATGGTACCTCTGATTGAATACTGGAGAGGCACTAAGCTGTGAAGCTGGGGTGTCACCCCCATTGAGACCAGACTGTCAGCCAGTCACAACATTACATCATTTTGCTCTTTGCCATGCCTGAAAGCAAGAGCCTATTGATATTCCTTTCTTTCAAATACTCATGTGAAACTCAGGTTCAATTATCTGCCATCGAAGAAAACTGACATCTAAGAGGACCAACATAAAGAACATACATAAAATATTCATTTCTCAAGATTCACTGCCTTTCTTTCCTAATTAAACTAGATCACTAAAACTGTATCCTTACATTGTAATATTCTGACCATTTACAGAATTTCCCTCATAGGAGTGAACTATGATCTAAGATAATACCTTGACTTTCATCAAAGGCTGATAAAAGAAGAAAAAAACAAAAACACAGAATTATGTATGAAAGATCCCTATTAAAAAAAATGTCTTTGAAAAAAGGCATTTTATTGCTCGATGTTCTTTGTATAAAGACTTACTGGGTTTGCATACTAGCTTTGCTTTCACTTTAGGATGAACTATGGTGGAATGAAAACTCCCTGTGTAGTGTCTAATGTATTCAAGTATGGGCAGTGCTATGAACAGTAAAGCTGTCTATCTCTTGACCACTGGGCATTACCTTCAGATCTGTGAGGGTCTTGTTTTTATTTTGCATTTT
Organism: Lasiurus cinereus; assembly: GCA_011751065.1. Lineage (NCBI taxonomy): Eukaryota > Metazoa > Chordata > Mammalia > Chiroptera > Vespertilionidae > Lasiurus > Lasiurus cinereus. Next base: position 3,647,395 of record JAAGEH010000040.1, read on the forward strand.
TCTTTTGTTTGGGAGATACAGGAGTGAGCTGTAATTTTAGGTTCTATATAATGAACTTGAAATGTGTAAGGCCTACTTTTCTGGAGGTAGTTCCATCATATATTTGAAAAACACATGGTCATTGTTCTTATGCAAAGCCTCCCTCATGAAAGAAATGTAGCTGTTATTTGGATCTCCTTACATGCCAGTAACAGGTTGCATAATGAAAGTTATCTGGCTTTTTTTGATGACCTTTTGGAATGAATACAATGATGATGAATATGATTGTGGTGGAAAAATTAGCTAAATGGATTTGTACTATGTCTCTGGACCTTAATTTTGAGTATTTTTTCTGGATTCTAAATTCTTACTTTGATGGATGAAAGTGCATAATTTTATGTCCTAATTTTCTAAGAGACTCTGACTGCTGAAGTCTAGAGTAGTACTCTCATAGAATTTTCTGGAAAGATGAAAATGTTCTCTGCACTGTCTGAGAACATTTACTGATTTAATTTTAATTAGTTAGATTGGTTAGATTTAAATGTACATGGGCATACATAACCAGTGGCTACTGTATTGGACAGTATGGTATTGTGTATTGGGCATTGTTTTAGAGTGTAATATTTATAAAGTTACTAGGGCTCCACGGCTGAAGCATTAAATTTAATGCCAACATCATAATCTTTGGAATAGAGAAGAAACAATGAAATGCAAATATATAAACTCCCCACGATGGTAAGCACATTGAAAGTAAGGACCAAGTACCATGTATCTTTCTATTCTCACAGCATCACTATAGTGTCTTACATGGAAATGCATCATCATTTCTATTCCTTTATTCTATAGCAATGAGCAAAGGCTTAGAATGACAAAGTGAAGGGCATTTGAAAACACATATAAAAGTTATATGAAAATCATAGTAACTAAGAATATGGCTAGGCTTTAGCTCTATTCCTAATACTCCCCAGACTCATTTCACAATTAAAGCATGCATAAATAAATTAACACTTAAACCAAAACATAAAAAAATTCCTCTCACATAAGCTTCACACAGTGCATGTACTTTGGGCAACTTATTTGTAGATATAGATTTACTTCTATAAAACCCTTAGAGGTATCCTTAGGCTTCTGGTAATCCCCCTCCTCTTATGTCTTATTGCTTAATTATAGTGATGTATTTAACTTATTTATCACAAGAAAACAATAATTTTTCACTTTAAAAAAAACATGTGTTAAACAGTGTTGCTTAGATAATACTTAAGAATACATAGTACAAGAGTTAAAGCTCTCAAGGAAAGAGAATCACTGCTATTGAATTGTCCCTGGAGAAGTTAGAAACGTCTACCAGCATATTTAAAATAAACTGCCGCAGTCCCACAGCCTGTAATGGAGCTGGGAGAGCTGTTTAATGCACACCATCTTGCAGTAATCGCTGTAGTTTAAAATAGATTTTAATCAAGCACCATCTGCATAATAGGCTGAACAAACAACATAGAACTCCACTTATAACCCTTATCATAGAAAGTAAATATTATAAAATCTTCACCATAGAAACTGGGCATATCATAGCACCTTTTGCGATTGTACTGTTACTGTAAGTGAAAATTTTTGCTACTTAAATCCTTTCTCTCTCTCTCTTTTTTCCCTAAACTATGTAATCTAAAATCCCCTTATAAGAAAGATTTCAAATAAGCATGGAAAGTAAGTCATCTAGTTACTGAGAAATCAGCAAGGCAATAATTCTTCTTTCATTTTGTACTGAGATTTATTATTATCACAAATAAAAACAGTACATTCAATGACTCAAAACATCTATGATAGAAAAATATATATGGGATGCTATACTTTTGAAATGATTCACAAGTGTGGGGCATTGTACCTGTATCATAATTGATAAAGCAAATTCAGTTTTAAAGATCCTTGATTCTGCCAAACATAGCTAGTTATTATTTTAGGATAAGTTTAGCAAAGATACTCACTAGCCTTATGGAAGATAGAGGCCCATTGCAGGAAGATTCCTGCAAGAATAGGGCTTCCTGCGGTGGTCTCCACTGCCCTGCCTGCTTTCCGCCCTTCTCCATAGCCCCGCCTACTTCCTGCCCCACCTGCTTTCCTCCCTTCTCTGAAGTTTTGCTCCCTTCTGCAGTGCTTGGCTTCCTTCTACACTGTCTTCAGTCTTCGCTCTGCACTGGGATATGCAAATTAACCAACATGTTGGTTGGGTTAATTTGTATGCTCAATCCTGATTGGCTGGTAGGCATGGCTTGTGGGTATAGTGGAGGTGCGGTCAATTTGCATGTTTCTCTTTTATTAAATAGGATATTTGAAATTAGGGCTACTGTTCAGAAACATCACTTTAAAGTAAGAAGGTTGATTATAATTATATACAACTATTAGTTACATTTATAAATTTTGTTGGATTCACTTGGTCTTATCTAAATTTGCCTATCTGGGGCATTGTGTTTACTCTCTGGCCTTACAAAGAGTGCATAGCTATTGCAATAACATACCACCAAATAAAATGCTAGGTGCCTATGTTTAGCCTCACTTCATTTTTATTTTATAAACTAATCAAATATGCTTAATCACATAAGGTCTGAATCATCTAAGAACAAAAACACCTTGAAAATACTATTCTAGTATACACTTGAATGAATTACAGGAACAATTATTTGAAATTGAATATTAAGTGGCTATTTGACTGAATTTCATTATTTTTCCCAGAACTAGTTTGTTAAGTTCAATCTCAGTCAATAGGACACTTTACTTTTTATAAGCAAGGAATATATATTTTCTCAATTGCTAGGGTATAAGAAATGCTTTAGAAGTATCATGTACATTATAGCATGTGAAGTGTTGAACAATTGCATAATAAACACAGTTCACTGTGGAAAATACCAGAATTTGGAGTCCCAATTTTAAATAGTCTGTCCTATTGTTAGTAATGTAACTTGACATCTAGCTCTAACATTACTTGATTTCATTGAGTGTTTATAGAAACCTGTCTGCTTATCATTTTTACTTTATTCCAAGATTCCTCTTGCCTTTAGAACAGTGGTAAATAAAAAGTCCTTTTCTAAAGGCTTATGTAATTGCTGCTCTAGTGACTTATCCTATTGCCTTTGAGAGAAAAAACAAACTTCTCTTTCTATTACTATGGAAAACCACATGCACTGAGGAACTAGCAAATTAATAAGACACTCTTAAAAGCAAATAGTGAATGAAAGCAGGAACCCAGAGAAATAAGCAAAATATCAAAGCCAGCTTTCATCTTGAAGATAGTTGCTAAGTCTGGTGAAATTGAGTCAAAGGCACAGTAGATAGAAAACAAAGCTCATTATTTACTAAAAGTTGGATGTTTAGCAGAAGGTTTTCTATTAAAGTAAGGACAGAAGGGAATTATACTGTCAATGTAAGGGGGAAATAAAATGATTTCTCTTGTATGTGCTCACCTACGAGCTTCAAGGATGATACTGAAAGGAGAGGGGGAACATATCTCTCATGATAATCCATAAACAGAAGCCAGCATTTGTAACAACTTATATCCTGAATGCCAGCATTTATAACAATTTGCCTAAATAGGGTCACTTGAAGAACTTTAAGGCAAGTGACATTCTACATTTTATGGTTTAAGATGCTTGGCAGAAGCAAACAGAAATCATCTTTAGGGGAATTCACTTTCAAATAAAGTCTAATAAAAGTCTCATCAAGTCATAATTAATATCAGCTCTCATTCCAATAGCAAAAAGGTAATATAAAACAAGGCATTAAAACCAAGAGCCAATAGCAATAAGAGAGAGTAGAATCAGACCCCAAAAGACTTCACATATAGGAATAATAAAATGCTTAAAGGACAAAGGAGATGAAGTATATAGATAAAAAGCAAGCAAGTAAAAAAGTCAAAACATATTTGAGAAAGAAGCCAAATAAAACCAGAAATATAAAATAATTGAAATGAAAACTTCAATAGATCAGCTTTAGTTTTAGATTAGGCATTGCTGTAAAAAAATTATGAACTGGGAATTGACTTAAACTTTATTTAAATCAGAATAAATACAGAGGGGCAAAATGTAAAAGCAACAAGTTATAGAGAATAGTATGAGAAAGTCTAAAATATATCTTATCAGAATTACGGATGAGAATGGAGCAAAACCACAAGAGGAAATATATGAAAAACAATAATGCCTGAAAATTTCTTAGAACTGATAGAAAAAAGAAATATTTAAATTCAGGATAAATTTAAAGAAACACACACACATCACAGTAAAACCGAAGGACAACAAAGGCAAGATCTTAAAACTAGTCAGAGAGGAAAGACAGATTACTTTCAAAGGAAAGACAGTGATGCAGTAGAATTTTCAAAAGCAATAATGAAAATCAGGATTCAATGAAGTAACATAATATTTTCATAAAGAGAAACACTACCAAGCTAAAGTTCTATATCTGATGAAAATACTTTTTAAGGTAGTTATATTCCCAACATGCTCTCATGCAATTAAATTCTTAAGGGATAGAGAAAATGATGCCAGATGAAAAAATATTAAATATGTGAATAAATCTAAAGAAAAAAAGGAGCCGAAACCAGTTTGGCTCAGTGGATAGAACGTCAGCCTGAGGACTGATAGGTCCCAGGTTCGATTTTGATCAAGGGCATGTATCTTGGTTGAGGCACATCCCTAGTGTGGGGCGTGCAGGAGGCAGCTGATCGATGTGTCTCTGTCATCGATGTTTCTAACTTTCTATCCCTCTCCCTTCCTCTTTGTAAAAAATCAATAAAATATATTAAAAAAGAAAAAGTATAGCCGAAACCGGTTTGGCTCAGTGGATAGAGCGTTGGCTTGCGGACTGAAAGGTCCCGGGTTCGATTCTGGTTGGGGGCATGTACCTTGCTTGCAGGCACATCTCCACTGTGGGACGTGCAGGAGGCGGCTGATCGATGTCTCTCTCTCATCAATGTTTCTGACTTTCTATCTCTCTCCCTTCATCTCTGTAAAAAATCAATAAAATATATTTAAAAAAAATTAAAAAAAAAGAAAAAGTATAAAATTTCCAATATTAAAATGGAAATTATGGAACGAGCAAAATAAAAACAAACTTGAAGAAGGTAAGGAAAAAAGAAACATAGGACATATGTGGGATAAACAGAAACAACAAACTTAAATGGAGAAATAAACCCAAATATTTAGTACAGATGTTCATCTAAATGAAGTCAGTTTCATTTAAAAGTAAAGATTATCTAACCATATGCTATTTACAAGAGACACACACAAAACTTAAGAATATTTTAAACTGAAAAATTGAAAGTAAAAAATGGAAAAATATGAATTGTGATTCTTAGCTCATAATTTCCTTAAAGAAAATACTGTGCTATAAATATACTTGTAATACCAGAGATTTTGTGTCTTAAAGTGTCTACTGTATTACAAGTGCTGGATTATAGGCTTAGAACCACAAGCTACCCAAGTTTATATGTCTTTGATGTTTTACTATATGTCTAGTTTATGACTTTAGGCTGTCAACACAGCTCCATAGCAATCAGAACTGTGGGTAGTATTTATAAGGTGATTATTTTACTGATATATTAAAGTATTTCTCTGTCAAAACTAACTTATTTCATTTAATTGTTCAATTAGATAAACGGGAATTCATATGTAATTGCTTAAAAGAGCATAAAGTGTTAAGAGGGAAGCTTTAAAGGCTTCTTTTGCTGTGGTGAGAGTAAATATTCTTTTTTTAATTCTCTTGTTAGAAATGATTTAAATCATCGTTTTGACTTAATGCTATTTCACATTTAAATGGAGCTATTTCAATTCAACACTCCACATAAATCCTGCTCACATATACAGGGAAAAATCCCAGTTTAATCTTTAACTGTGATGAAGAATGCTTGAGCATTTTTGTCAGAGGACTGTTTTTAGCCATTTAATAAATATAAGTTGATTAAATGGTAAGAAGGATTTTGCATTACAATAAAGGTGAAGAACATTATGTAACCTTGGAATGGGAGGGTAGATATTCTTGAGATAGAAAATTCACATAAACTAAACATGAGTTTGGAAATATTTCTATAGACAAAAAGCCATTTTTGATGAGGGCTTTCTTGAAAAATCACACATCATTAATTCAAGAATATACCACTATAGAATATAGGGTCTACCACAAAATACTACTCAATCATTAGTAGTGAGTTACAAATCATTTTTAGAGGTTAATGTTGAGTGGTTGGATTGGCTACTCACTAGCAAACTCACACACCAGTTTGGAAATTCATAACATACAAATTCATGTTTCAGCAAAATGATAAGATATGGACCTTATGGACCAATAGAAAATGGCAGAATCTGTGAATGTAATTCCAGGAATTTCTGGTTTCTACTCAGACTTCTACTAATTTAGGTTGAAGAGTGTGGAAAGTGTTATGTAAGTAAGAATAACCCTGCATAAACTTTTCTATCAAAAGATGCTACTAATTTTACATCAATTTCTGAAATTCTAGCAACGAATACTTAAAAATATATAGCCTAGATGTATAAATAATCTTTACCAAAGGATTTTCTTTATTGATTTGAGAGAGAAAGAGAAAGGAAGGGAGGGAGGGAGGGAGGGAGAGAGAGAGAGAGAGAGAGAGAGAGAGAGAGAGAGAGAGAGAGAGGAGTATCAATGTGAGAAAGAAACATCAATGTGTTGCCTTCTGTATGTGCCCTAGCCTTTTGGTATATATAATGATACTTAACCAACTGAGCCACTCAGCCAGGGTGAGTAGAATATATTGTATTTTTCCCTTGAAGTATAGTATATATCACCTATGTTTAAGAATTTAAATTTGAATTATTCATGCATAATTTAGCATTTAAATAATTGGCCCCAAATTCTTAATGTGCACATTTACTAGTAGGTCCAAATATTCATGGGCTGTTTAATAGCATTAGAGTGATACACATTTTCTTAAGAACATTATGTGAGAATTTGATAAAGAAGACAATTGGGATGTGGGCTCTGGATTGCTTCATTTGTTTATCAAAGATGGGCTCATTGGGGCATCACCACCACCTCCAGGAGTTAGATAGTCTTGGGAGGGGCAGTCTTTCCAAAATTAAGGCTCCAAAAATGCCAGAGCATTAGTAATACCAAAAATAATAAAATATAGCCAATATAGCCCTGTATTTGTTATAAGGCTAAATAAATCTATTTATCTGGTTCTTTAAATCAATTAGTTTATATTAACCATATACAGTAGGTCAGAATCCCATAGAACTGCCTTTGGTAACATTTTGACAAGTTTAATTTCCCAAAAGAAAAATTCTTCCAAAAGTGAAAAGAAATCTAAGGACTGACACAAGTGACAACTCATTAGTAATATTTAAAAGAAGAGAAGGAACTAGAAGTACACATGTAAATGCAAGTGTTTTTCACAGTAATTAGGCACAAGAGTCCTTCTCATTTGGACAAACCCTAAAGATGCTTGCCTGAGAAACAAGACAATAAAGAGATAATTTTGGTTTTTGAATGAGAATGCACTTGCTTTCGATGAAGTCATTTGAAAAAGCTGCATTGAATACTTTAAAGAATTCTGCAATCTAAGGACATTTAAAGATACATCTTCCTATACAGATAACTTAATGTGACAAAGACAGACAGGCATATAGTCAAGCAAACATAGTGGCACGGGACTAATAATAAGTAAGCAATGAATCACCCAGCTTTTCCTTTGTAAGGGGGTCATTAGTATCCTTGCCCTTATGTTCCTTATCCTCAATATGAAATGATTGGGTCAGATGATCTCAACAGTTTTACCTATTAATCACACACACACATTGAAGTTGACTTTTTTGAATGAGTGGCAAATTCAGCTTACTCACTGTGAAGATGCTGTATTTTGTGGGTGCAACTTATTTTTATGCTTAATACATGAATATTCAAAGGATTTATTAGGGACTTAAAAATGTAATTGGACAAAGTGATTCAATTCACTCAGTTTATAACCTCAAGCTTCATAAAACAAAGTATGTCCCCCATCAATGTTTCTTTTTTTTAAAATATATTTTATTGATTTTTTACAGAGAGGAAGGGAGAGAGATAGAAAGTCAAAAACATCGATCAGAGAGAGACATCGATCAGCCGCCTCCTGCACGCCCCACAGTGGAGATGTACCCGCAAGCAAGGTACATGCCCCTAACAGGAATCGAACCTGGAACTTTTCAGTCCACAAGCCGACGCTCTATCCACTGAGCCAAACCAGTCTCAGCTTTTTTTTTTTTTTAATTCCCATCAATGTTTCTTAAGTTGGATGACATAAACTTGCACCCACCACAGGTCAAGGAAGGCTCCAAAGAAAACCTTTTTAGGCAGCAAGCTTTTCCTACAGGTCCTATAAATAATGTAGTCCTACCTTAGATGACTCATCGCCTTCATCTTCATGTACTGAACTGGATGGGGAAGGAGTTGCAGACTTGCTTCCAGGTGGAGATGGTGAGTTGTGAGGGACACTGCTTCCTCCCATGTTTAACCCAAGCTGAGCACTCAGCTGGGACTGGTTGATGGTGGTCAGCTGGCCATGCTGCATCATTCCTGGCTGCTGCCGGATGTCTGCAGGCTGACCCCTGGGTCTCATGGCTGCCATCTGAGGATGGGAGCTATATTGAGCCCCCTCTGGGTTCCGTATATCTTGCATCTGTGAAAAAAATGGATAGGAATAATTTTCACAAACATGTTTCAGAATAAATTAAAAAAATATTCCTTAGACTTTAAAAATTCTGTAAGATGTCCTGTTGAACTATACACATTTCCATCCCCTCTCTAACAGTATGTATCACCCTAAAGAAGCTGTTATCATAGAATTTGAGAATTCAATCAACATCACAGTTCATTACCAAAGAGTCTATTAATTATATTTGTAGTCCTTATTTGCTAATGATATGTAAACATCATTAAAAATATTTATGGTATAAATTTCAAAATATTGATGCTTATTAGAGTGTCAGCATTATATAATTATTAGTGATTATAGCATTCAAGCAATTCATGAAATCCTTTTTTAAAATTGTGATTATTTAAGAAAGGTCTGGGAGTTAAGCATGCTGTTGTTCTCAGTTTAATTCTATATAGCTAGTGTTGGCCAAAATGATTTACTAACTTCCAGACTAAGAATGCTCACAGGTTGGTATTAACCAATTGATTAACTGACTATTGAAATGATTTGACAACACAGTCAGATTTGAAAGTGATTCTCTAAAGTTGCAAGGTCACCATATTAATCCATTATGCTATCTGGGTCACTGCTTTTTAGCCTTAATGAGACTCACTCTTGTAATTCAAGCAATGAATTTTGTCTCTGCAAGGCTTAGAATTAAAAGCATTGGAGGATGAAGCTCTTAACGTATCCAGAGATCAAATGTGTTGTTTAAGAGGAATATAGTGGATTTCACTGAACATTTCTCTGGCATTTTTTTTCAAACTTATGGGGAATAATGAGGAATATTTCATGGTGCTTATAGAAGCAGCTCAGTTTTATCATTCTGAGGGACCTCAGAGATTTTATGCAGTTCTTGCTTTATACAATGAGAAAGAATAAAAGAAAAAAATGGGAAAAAAGAAAAGCAATGAAGGGATGTGGTTAAAGTTATATTTTAGAACAAAAAATAAAATGAACAATGTTATCTTTCTCAGTTTCATTAAAAAAAAAATTCCACATGTTGTCAGAATGCCTAGTAATTACCTGTCTGCAAATGTTATCATGACATGGAAATTCTGTGACAGTTAATTAAATAACTTAGTCACATTATTTTTTTCCCTTTTGGTAATAAAATCATTTTCTACCAATATTCTCCAGTCTTTTTACCAACTTAGTTATTTCCATCTGAAACTGAAGTTGTGACAGAAGAAGTACCTGCCTGTGATAGGTTTACCATCTTCACCATGATTTCTCTTATTAGTCAGTATCATCCCTTTAGATCTTTTCAGCTCTTACTATGCTTCATCTTCAAACTCAGTTTCAGTTATTCTAGAATCTGGCTCTTCTTGGTGAAGGCCCATGGTTTTGTACCTGCTGATTTTTTGGTCCAAATCAACAACCCTCCTCCTGCCCCATAATTTAAACTATTTTCCTCTAGTCCTTTAAAAGTAGCTCATTGTCTTTTTTATGAAATCCCTTATTAAGTAGTTATTACTATTCAATGATACATATTAGAGCTTCAGAGATCTTTAGTGACATTTTTTCACCTATAGAAGAGAATTATTAGGAGGAGGCCATAGTACTGGCTTGTTGAATGTCTGTAGAATTAAAAAAAAATAGATAGATAGATAAGAATGAATAAAGCCTGGAGAAGTTAAATTACTTCCCCAAGCCACAGAGTTGGTGTTAAATTCAACATCTCTCAATTCCAATCTTTGATATTTCCTACAGTATTAAGCAGCTGATTCAACATTTTATGTTTCCCACAGAGAGAGTTATAGTTAACTTAAAATAATAAAAAAACACCTTGTCAAATGTTATCTACCTAAATTGATTGGTTTTATCTAGTCCATTCATGTTGCTTCCACTCACATTTACTAAAATAGTTTTTCTTCCTTCTTAGCTGTCTCTAAATTCTATAATCTGACCTTCCAGAAAATAATACTAGCTTCTACAGATATTCTCAAAGTTGTACCACTGTCATAGGGTGGCATGAAAATTGGAACCGGCTTTTGAAAACACACAGAAGAGGCAGTATATCTTATACTCTTTCAAGTCCTCAAGTCCTATTGGATTTTTTTTCTTAGATTCTATTTAGACAACTCTCTCACTGTGAGCCCAGAGTAACGGATGCCCATATGGGTACTGTCCTTACAGGGCAGCCCCTCTCTCAACCCAACAAAGCACTCACATGCATGTTCAAACACACATGTTTGTAGGAGAATACATTTTCATAGTCTTATAAATTAAAAATGTTTACTAACAAAAATCTTTTAACTAAATTATCTTTCCAGAAGTATTTAGCTAATTGACATAACGATTTCTTCACATAAATCTCAAGTTAAAAGCATGAACAGTTTGTAACTTATCTATTTGGAATTTGCTTCGTAATCTCACTCTTTAAGAAATATGGTTTTCAACATGATACTACAGAGGATGATTTTTAAGTTAACTTATAGTTTCCAGATTCATGACTACAACCAAAAGTCTAAAATGATCTAACTTTATAGCACCCATCTCTCTCATCAGTTTGTGATTGTCTTGATTGTTTGCTCTTGATAATTAGTGTTGAGGATAGATCACTGACTAATAAAATTTATGTTCCCACCTTTGTACTATTAGTGGAAAGAGGTGGTGCCTGGCAAAAGAGGTGTAAAGAAGCAATTCGGGTGAAGTACTCAAGAGGGAAATTCTTTTTCAACAGACTCATCAGTAGTTGAAAATGCCTTGTCACCAATGGTGGTAGGCCAGGCAGATAGACAGCAACTTTAATACCAAATCAAAGAACAATTTTTCTGCTTAGAGGATGGTGAGCACAAATTAGAAAGCATACTCCTCTCTTAGGTCTCAGATACACTTAGAAATAGTCATATCTTAACACCCATGGTGACATTAGTGAATTAGGAGGAGTATTTTTAGTTTTTAAATTAAAAAAAATCAATGAAGAGTAAGAGAGAAATAGGAGCATCAATGACGAGAAACAATCATTGCTTGGCTGCCTCTTGCATGTCCCACACTGGGGAAGAAACCGACAGGCCAAGCATATGTTCTGACCAAGAATTGAACAGTGACCTCATGGCCACTGAGCCATGCTGGCCGGGCTGGAGTATTTTTATTTTATCTTGCTTTCATAAGAGTCAGTTCAGTATCAATCACTGCCTAAGAGATAATATGGGGAAAATATGGATGGAATCTGATTACGTACTGATAGTTAGTTCATGAATGAAAGCAAATATTTTGATTACTGGCTTCCTTCTAGAAAGATATTGATTTAATTACAGATCTTAATGTCAAATACACAATCTCAACTTGTAAAGTATTATTTCCCATTAACCTCCAATATTTTTAATTTATTGGGAATAATTCTCTTGAGTAATGCTTATGACAACTGCTGCTCTCTCTAATTCTTCATAACTCCTCTATTGACTTCTTCCTACAACTTCCCACCACCCCTAAAAGATTCCCTAACATTCTGTCTTTGATTCACATTTCTTCCACTCAGCTAAGATTCATCATGATTTTGTTATTGGGGAACGTTTTACACTGAAATGTATAGATATTTCTGACCAAAACTCCAGGTCGAACTCTGCAATTACCTTTTAGACATCATTACTTAGGCATCACCTCAGCTAGAAACACGAACCATGTTTTCTTTCTCAAACCTATTTTGTACAATGGGTCCAATTTCTGTTGATGACACCTTCATTAGCCATGTCACCTCTATGCAAATGTTCTAGTAATTTTTGATTCTTTCCTTTCAAACTCTTGTGAGTTCCATTGAATCTACTCTAAAATATCCATCCCATCTGCTCTTTCATTCCCACATTCATTCATGTATTTCAGGCCTTTAATACCTCCTTGCTTACAATAGTACTTAACTAAAAAGCATCTCTTCACATCCACCCTGAAGGGTACTGCAACAATTAATCTTCATGGACTATAGACTCAAAAACTTCCCAATGATATCTGCCTACCAAATTAAGTCTAATCTCTCTGGCATGCCATTGAAGATTCCAAATAAACCTTATTGCCTATATCTGTTCTTCACACACTGTATTGTTCAGCCAAACCCAATTAATTGCTATTCTGTGCCTATGTTTCTCCCCCTTGAACATGTGTCTTTGTCTATGCTGTTCTTTTAGCATTCATTTTCTGAGCATCTGCTGTCTGAACTTTTAAAAAGCAGTTTAAAAAATCTCACTTTGCTCAGTGATTTGTGGTTTGCACAGTATTTTCACTTATTGAGCTTTATAATTCCCCTCTGAGGCAGCCCTGTAGGAATGACTGTTTTGCACAAGTTTATTGAGGATGGGAGAGGTTAAATGTTCTCAGATCTTTCTACCAACAGAGATTAAAGCAGAAATGAAATACGATCATTTTATTTTACATATGTGTTTTCTTTTTAAATACCTTTATATCCAAACCCTAAGTATATTTTAACGTCAAGTTAAAAAATCAGCTCATCTCCAAAGCTTTAAGAACCTTTCTATTCTGAACTGCAGGCATTTCTTTATGGGACACCACTTTTAAATTTCTTAGTCTAATGTGTATGTACTTTCTAGAGGGTAATCTTGATCAGTACACAACTAACTAAATTAGATATTTCAAGTATTCAAAATTATTTGCTGAATCATTATATAAATGAAGAAATAAATGCTACAAGTATGAACTTACTATAACCAGTTTGATGATTTTTCTTTTTTTCTCTGACCTTGATCTAGCATTATTCACAAGATGAAAAAATTTGAATGATGTCTATTTCCCTTTATGACAGAAACCTCAAGCTGTACCCTCCTTCACACTCATTATACTTTTGTCCTGAGGGACAGGCCTCTATTATTTAGCTGTCTAGCCAAGAAGCTAGAGAACAGAGGGCATTTCCTACCTTCCTTTGTAGCTTTGTACGGCCGTCTGACCAAGTTTTGACTAATGAAATGTAAGTGAGAGTGTTGTGTAGTACTTCTGAGAAATCTTCCTAAAGGGAAAGATTCACTTTATTTTGTTCTTTTCTGCTGGCAAAAATGTGTGATTAGAACTTGGGAAAATATGTTGGACCTGAGTGTCTATTATGAAGCTGTTATCAGCGTAATGACTAGTTATTAATATTAATAAAGAAAAGAAAGCAAAGGGGAGTCAGACATTGTTGAGCATACTCAGCTGGGAAACAGAGGACTGTGTGCCTCACTAGAAAGCTACAGCTTCACACACACTCCTGGGATTGGAGCACTGGCCCACCAAGGATGAACACCCCTCCTTCTCCATCCTTGATCAGGGATGGGCAGGGGCAGAGCAGGAAAGATAAAGACATGCTCAGTAAAGACAAAATGGCACAGGGGGAGGTGCTGAACCATAGAGGCCTGGGAGTTGAACCTGGGAGAAAGATAATTGCTGGGTGGGGGGAAAGGGTGAATCCACTACAAGTGTATGAAATCTTGAGAACTCTCTCTCTCTCTCTCTTCTCTTCTCTTCTCTTCTCTTCTCTTCTCTTCTCTTCTCTTCTCTTCTCTTCTCTTCTCTTCTCTTCTCTTCTCTTCTCTTCTCTCTTGCCCCATAGTCTGCACTCTCCATAGCCATGTGGTCTTAGCAGCTGCATGGCTGCATGGCCCAAGGTTGTGCAGATTCCACACGTAGGATGCTGGACTGGAGTGTACTTAATATGGAGCAGAAACTAGGGGCGGTGGCCTTAATTCTGGCTGTACTGAAGACGACTGGACTCCTCCCATGGCAAAACGGCAGAGATGGGACATTAGAAACCCAGGGGTTTATTTCCACATTCATAAATACTTCTCTTCCTTTTGTGTGAGTCTCAGGAAATTCTTTTCCTCGCGACATTGTAAGAAACCCACTTTCACCGATAACAGAGCCACTAAGACTGGGACAATCTTCTTATTATGGGAGTCTTTAATGTGAAGGGGAAGTAAATGCTTATCTTTTTTAGAATCACTGTCATTTTGAGTTTTCTATTATATGCAACTGAACCTAATTTAACTGATATACCCTAACTCAGTGGTTGGCAAACTCATTAGTCAACAGAGCCAAATATCAACAGTATAACAATTGAAACTTCTTTTGAGAGCCAGATTTTTTAAATTTAAACTTCTTCTAATACCACTTCTTCAAAATAAACTCGCTCAGGCTGTGGTATTTTGTGGAAGAGCCACACTCAAGGGGCCAAAGAGCCGCATGTGGCTCAGGAGCCGCGGTTTGCCGACCACTGACCTAACCAATTATAAATTCAAAAAAGCAGGGATAGAATGTATTTTGTTGACCATTGTAACCCTAGTATGTAGCACAGATCTTAGCTCATTGTAGGTACTAAACACACATTTCTTTTTTAGAATGCTTTTTATTTATTTTACTTTATTTTCAGAAAGAGAGGAGAGAGAGAGAGAGAGAGAGAGAGAGAGAAAGGGAGAGAGAGAGAGAGAGAAACATCCATGAGAAAAAAACAGTAATAAGCTCCCTCCTGCATGTCCCATTCTGGGGATCGAGCCCACAATCAGGAAATGTACCCTGGCCTGGAATTGAACCAGCAACCTCCTGGTGCATGGGATATTGTTCAGCCAACTGAGCCACACCTGCCAGGGCTCAGCACATATTTCTTGAGTTACACTGAATGGATGTGTAGGCCAGGTACAATTAGGACTGGTGATGCTGGCTTCACATATACAGCATTATAAATCCTTGATCTCTTGGGAACTACATTTGCTACATTCTCAGGACTCTAATGTCTCAAAGGTCCTTTCTGATATGTGTATTTCTCATGTTGTTGATTTCGAGGCCAGTGAGATTCATTTTTTTTCAGCTAAAAGTCCTGTATAGTAATGGCATTTTAAGTTTCTAATGGCTTGTATTATGCATCTTCCCATCAGAGAGACTCAATCCATTAAAAATGGGTGTTAGATTTTACTGTTTGTTTTTTAATCAGAAATATTTCCTTAGATTTTATAGCTTTCTATTGAGGACTAATACTGTTCTATAATTACGAGAACTAAAAAATGTCAATTAAAATAATTGAGGAAGATTATAATGATAAAGAGAAGATTTCATCTGTTTCTTCAAAACCTTATTCCAATTAATAGAGAGCAAGAGCTCAATTAAATCAATTAGGAAACCAAAGCAGATGGTTTCCTAATTCCTATATTCTCCCTCATGACCTGGCTTGTAATTCATGGTTTGATGCTAACACCATGTTCCTTTCTCCTCTTGCCCAATTACCTACAGTGATTAAAAACTGCAGGTTGAGGAAAGTCCTCATGTGAGAAATTCCAGGCACCATGATACCTGTTTCAGCCTGAGTTTGCTCTTCATCTTCCTTAGATTTTCTTGGAAAAGGGAAAAAAACAATACCCAGGTTGCTCATCTTGGATTATTATTTTTTTTTAATGAGCAACATATTGGGGTAACTGTTATAACAATAAAAAATATATTCTTGGAACAACATCAGTTATATTAGTGACTACAGAGTGTTAAAACTGTACACTTGAATGGCACCAGAAGAAGTGAAGACCTGCATTTCAGTGTTTAAAGCTGTGCATTTTACAATCTTTCCAGAGTCTGTTTTCTTTTTTTCAAATATCAGCCTTCTTCCCGGTCTAACATGCGAGCCTTGAAAGCTATCATTATCTCTGCCTCTAGCAGACAATCCATATCAAAACAGTTGTACACATAAAACCCTAACGACATCTTGGCTCGCTGTGATCCAGCTGTTTGAGTGAACAGCAGTTGGTGAACAGAGCTTGGAACATGGGAGGCCTGAGGCCTATTTGCTAATGTGGCTCACCAGCTGCTGCTTTCTGTGGTCTTTGCAGGCAAGGCCTGGAAGTTTGCCAGTTGCAGCAGGAACAAGAGAACTTGAGGAATCTCTGAAGCCCTTCCATTTACCCCTGTCTGTCAGCATTTGACACCCTTTGCTGTTGAGTGCTTTCCCCAGGGCTAGAAGGAGACCCTGCAGGCTTAGGCTGAGACAAGTGCTCACTCTCCGTTCCTTTCATACTCACTATCAAACACATGCCGTCCTTAGCATCTAAATAAAGTCTTCTGAACCTCGCTTTTGGAAGTCCACCCAGCTTTGCATGATTAATCAGGCCAGGAAGGCTAAGCAGATCCATTTTTCTTAGGAACAATGCACTCTAAGAGACTATGAGAAGCATGTAAATGTTGATATTATTTAATTTCCTAATTTGATTGCACATTTTTGCCAGGAATTCAATTAATATGTAAATGTACATACCAGAACAAATGTGTGGGTAAATTTAATAACAAAATTTTATTTATTATTTTTCTAAGTGCATTTCCAAGAGCAAGCTAAATTATTTGTTGTCCCGACAAATTAAATTGTTCCTACATGACCTCCTTGCATGACCTATTTATTATTTAAAAATGTGTACTTTAAATAAACTAACATTTTTGCTATTAGACTTCTGACATTGAAGACTGATAATGTCAAAAGAAAGGAAATCTGGAAAATACATATGCAAAGCACATGTCATATTTTGAAGACTGGGAAAATGAGGTTCAAAAGAAAGATTGAACATTTTTATGAAAATACTTTTTTAAAAAACAATTCAATATTGGGACAGAATTACTCAATTTCAACTCTAAAGTTCCAAAAACAACATTAGTTTTGATTTTAACATTTGGGATCTACTTTTCTCCCCAAAGATAATGTGAACACATAGGGCTAAGGTTTCTTTATAATATTCTAAAATGGACTATTTATATTTTAGTTAGGGTCAATAGTCACTATAAAACCAATTATCCCAGAAAAGCAAAAGCTCTGGAGCATAATTCATTAGGTGTTTGTCAAATGAGAGACATAGCACTCTCTAGAACCATCTTTTTTTGTAGAAGATTAAAACCACCTCAAAAAACAAACACTTATGCTCACAGAAACCTCCATAATGCCTGGCCATCCTCCTCCTTCAATCTGTGGCCTGTCCTTTCTAAAGAGATTTGATGTATTCGAGGAGTTTTAAACCTCATGCTAAAAATTATACTGGCCATAGATCTTTGACCAGTTTTTAATTTTAAACTCCCAGGGACGAACCAAAGATCAGACACTGAATGTCAGATAGCCACAGAGGGAGGGAGGAAACCCCACCTCTCCATGTCCTCAGTGTCCTTACCAGTGCTGGCTCACATCCCCTAGAAAGAGGTATCTTAGTTGCCCCTGTGTGTGCATCTGTATTCATTTTTATAAGTATAATTCAAAAGCATCAAAAAACTAAAAATGGAACTCCCGTTTGATCCAGTGATCCCACTTCTAGGAATATATCCCAAGAAACTAGAAACACCAATTAGAAAGGATATATGTACCCCTATGTTCATAGCAGCACAATTCACCTTAGCTAAGATTTGGAAATAGCCTAAGTGCCCATTAGCAGATGAGTGGATTAAAAACCTGTGGTACATCTACACAATAGAATACTACGCTGCGGTAAAAAAGGAGTTCTTACCATTTGCAACAGCATGGATGGAACTGGAGAGCATTATGATAAGTGAAATAAGCCAAGCAGAGAAAGATAAATATCACATGACGTCATTCATTTATGGAATATAATGAATGACATAAACTGATGAACAAAAACAAATCCAAAAACAGGAAAACATCAATCAGACTGTCAAACCTCAGAGGGAAGGTAGGGGAGGGTGGGGGTAAAGGAGAGAGATCAACCAAAGGACTTGTATGCATGCATATAAGCCTAACCAATGGACACAGACAACAGGGGGGTGAGGGATGGAGTGAGAGTAGGGGTTGGGGAATAATAGGGGGATAAGGACACATATGTAATAGCTTAATCAATAAAGAAATTTAAAAAAATTACTCTGCCAAAAAAAGCAATTTTATGCCATTTTATTTGATTTCTTTCTCCGCCTTTTTCCAGATTGGTGGTGTTGTCCTGTAGTGGAGGGAACTCTGCTCATGACATCATCAGGTTGGCTCTCTAACAAGCTGTCTAACTTTTCAACCTCTGTAATAGTGGCAATAAGTTTTCAATAACAAATATTTATCAAGTGCCTACTATGTGCTAGGCACTGCTCTAGGTACCAAGTAAACCATAGTGACCAAGCACACTGAAATTCCTGCTCTTTTGCAACTCACTGTCTAACGGGGAGAAATAGGTAATATGATAAATAAGTATTTGATGTAGTTTGTTTGGTTGTGATAACCTTTAAGGAGATAAATATGAGAGAAATGTACTGACCTTATATGCTTGCTTTACATTGTGATTGTGAGGATTAACTGGGATCATGAAGATATTTCATCAAATGTAAACTCATTTGTGTGGGTGGTTGCTCAGATCTATTACCTTTTTTGGAAGATTCTGATGTTTATCACTTTTTAAAATATGCTTTTTATTGATTTCAGAGATGAAAGGAAAGGGAGAGAGAGAGATTGAAACATCAATGATAAGAGAGAATCATTGATCTGCTGCCTCCTGCATGCTCTCTCTGGGGGATCAAGCCTGAAATTCAGGCATGTGCCCTAACTGGGAATCTAAACCATGACCTCCTGGTTCATGGGTGAATACCTGGCATTTTTATCATCCTTGAGTCTCTTTTTCTGATTAGTTCTAGTTCACAATGAGCCCTGGAAATAGTTGCAACCAAGCATTCTGATGGCCAAAGCTTGTGTTAGTGGAGACCTTCCCTGGAGTAAGCTGGGCAGCTTATGTCACAGAGCACAGGGTTTTATTGTGCAAAAGTAGATTGAGATCAGATAAATGTTGAACTTATAACCTGGATTTTAATAGCTCCCTGATCAAGGTTAATAGGCTAACTGGTAGATACAAAGTTCAAGAAATTTAATGCACTTAATGCATTCCAATTCATAGTACACCATTCTCTTCTATCAACTCTGCACATATAATCTCTCCTTTGGATCATGATGAGGGCCAGGAGGTTCTGGGTATAGTTATGCCTTTTAATCACATGGTAGGAAAGATGTTTTTTTACTTACATTGAGGCACATGCCAACACATGGTCTCCTGTTATTGATACACTATCAACATTCATATTACCAAACTTGACACTGGGCTTCTCTGTGCCCTTGAAAGGGTCCCTGTGCTCAGCTCAAATAAAGGAAACATCACAATGTTCAACAGGCAGGCTTGACAATGAGAATCTCACATAATTCCAGGTAATGGCAGGACATGAAAGCTCATGGATTAAAAGAAAAGCTCTGCCTTATTTACAAAGGTTTGGGAGGCCAGCTGGTCTACCCTGTGGTTCCCAAAACATTTGAGTTATTAGTTCCTACAAAACTGTATACCTCTGGAAATAGGAGTGTCTGAGTCTGCTTTGGCTCTACTTGTGATTAGAGTCAATAAAGTGCCCTCTCCCCACACACTTTTTTTTTAAATAAATTGAGTCTTTTGTTGCTGCACTACAAAGTAAAGGCAGTACTTTGCTCACGGGGCTATAATCTCATATTAAAGTGTATTCCAACATGCTGATGTCTGTTCACATCTCCTCTATTTTGATGTGCCCAGGGAAGGGATTGACTAATGTGCCTTATTTTCAGAATACTTTCAAAAGAGTGTGTGCCTTGAAACAAAAAGAATGGATTGGCAGGTTAGGTGATAAGAAAATTGGGAAATGCTATAAGACATGCCCTATGGGAGTTGTGGTTTACCTATGAGAACTAGCTCTGTATAGTTAGAGCATGACAAGTCAGCTGAAAGGATTCTTTATACTATATGTAAACCTGAAAATTTAACTGAATTTCATCCTTCCCACTGCCATGCTAATGGGATGTTAGTAAAAGTGGAGATGTCAAGTTGAATATTGACTTCTCAACATCAGTTCAGAAAAGTGATTTTTGAGTTCATTTAGAGGCTCTTAAATCATTAGATACACATGACATTCACTTAAAAGTACAGTTCATGAAGGAAAATTAAAGCCTTATATTCTGCTTTGGCCAGATAGCTCCCCTATGCAGACTTTTTGTACGCTCCTAACTTATTGGGGACTTGAACAAAAGTACAATTTTAAATTACTATTTTATTATGGAAATCTTTCTATAATCCTTTTAATAATATATTGTAAAATGTTAAAATAGCGTGAAACTAAGATAGGACGAGGCTGGAAATCCTCTTCTATTGAGTATAATATTAATAACTTGGTAAAATCAGTCTAGGAAAATTATAATGTCTTAGTTCCTTTAAAGTATCTGACTCTGTAAGTGACCTTAAGCTTCTTTAAAACAATTAAAAACTTTAAATATTTGTCTGCCAAAATTTTATAGCATGTTAGATAATGAGATGAAAGTCATTTTATACAGTTTCTATATTTCTGGGTATTTGTAATTTAGTCAATATTAACATTATTCACTCATTTATGCTTTTATACACTTTGAGTCATATAAGGTCAAGGTCTCAAAACTAATCATAAAAACTACTGACTGCTATTCATGTTAATATAATAACCATTTCTTTAAAACAACTGCCAATAAATTTCATTATAAAAAGTTATTAAAAGGGTTAAAAACCTATTAAATGTCAAAGACTTGCCTGACTCAAACTTCTAATAAAGAAAGAGAATAGGTTTTCTTTCTGAATTATTTAAATCTTTACTGACTGTGCACTGAACCATGAAATTAGAAAAGTGTTATTAGAAGTGTTCTCTGGTTTTTATAAAAGTTGGAGCCCAAATGTATCACGCCATAGTCTTTAACTAGACTAGTTATAGCAGTAGGTTTTTAATCCCAAATTCTTGGCTTCTGCTGATATAAAGGGCCTAATTAAAACTCTATCCTGTAACTTGGTGATAATAAAATTATTATTACAGAAGCACACATGTTCGTTTAGAATATGTGAGCTACATGTTCTAATTTTAATTTGGACAAATAGCTTCGATTTTTTTGATCTTTCAATGTCCATTAACATTAGACCCACTTAACCAATAATTGAGTTTTAATATAGCTTCTTTTTAAAACTAAAATTAAGAATTTTAAATAATCTGTCATTTATAGGTAAAACATCTACCCAATATATGTAAAAATTTGATAATTGTTGTCTAACATTTTTTAAAAATATCTTAATTCTGTAGGATTAAACCTATGTGATGATGACATAAAATAAGTTTTGATATCAATGGTAAAAAATAGCAAATATATTTTATATTTTAAATCTGTTTCTTCAGGAAAGTGTACTTATTTACAACGGATTTGAACTGGGCTATACTGAACAAATAAGTAGTTATCCACAGGTCAGTCAGTGTCCCCTACTGCGCAGTGCTAGCTAGTCTTGGTAATTGTGCTCTTACATCGTCTTTTAATATTAACTAATACTTCTTGGCCCCAACTTATATATTGAGCATAGTACTAAGAAGTTTATATGCATTGTCCTACATACCCCTCACAATAACTAGGTGATACCATTACACCTGTGAAGAACCAAGGCCCAGAGAGGGGATTCTTCCATTATTTAATGTGTGGATCTGCAGGAATTTGTCACAGGTTGCTGCACCTCGAAGCCTGCATCATAACAACAGCACCTGTGCTATGGACCCTGTGCATGATCTGATGTCCTTAGATGTTCCTTTAACAAGGGATGGTTGTAAAAGCTTACTTGGGAAGATGCAGCTAGAACCTAGAGTGACAATTGAGTGCACTGATATCTTGGGAAGGAAATTCAATTAGAAATTTACTTACTCTGTGCCTAGTATTATGAAAAATCCTAAAGGAAATAAAGACATACTACAATACAAGTCAGGGGGGATTAATTCCTGGAACCAAAAATGCATTGCTATAGAAGAAGGAGTGTGACTTCCGAGCAAGGGACTAATGAGTGACAGATGGGACTGAAATGTGTAAATAATGCTGCAACAAGGAGTCTGTCTGCATTGCACTGAAATGGCAGTGAGCATCACTGAGGATTAAGAATGCTTTCTAACACAGTAAGGCATTTGAAAAATGGAAATACTAGTAAGTATAATTTAACTCTGAAGGCAATGTGATTGACACTAGACACACTGATTATTGGATGGTCACTCTACCTGTTATGTTTTCATAAAAGTAATGATTTGTCTTAGATAAAGTTAAATAAAACTGAACACAAATAAAATAATTGTGTGACTCTTCCACTAAAGTAAAGAATGATTTTAGACCTAAAGATTCAATGTATAATCAAATCATGTTTTTAAAAATTGTGACTAAGAGCAATCTGCTCATTTGACTTCTGTTGAGAATTAGCAATTTGATCTTCAAATGTTATATTTTCTGCAGCTTAGGATGGTTAGATATATAGTCTCTATATGTTAGAATGTATTCTGAAGTATCAAGTCGTTCTCACGGAAAGAAGCCAATAAAATGCACTAACATTTCATGCTGCATTAGCAGGAAGACCATTTTTTCAGTCCCCAAAAGCTTTAAAAATAACTTGGGCTCCTTCATTAGATAATAAAAAAAATTATGGTCATACTAATAGTAGCCATTTTAATCTGGAACTTTACAACATTCATTTCATTAACTAAAAGTGTTGCTACATAAATTATGCTTTCACGAGCCACTGACTTAAACATTTTGATCAAAACCTTTCTTTATATTTCCCCACTTGTTAACCAGTGCTATTCATTTGTTAGTGAAACTTTATCCAGAGGGAAAAAAGAAAACAGAGCATCTGTAAGAGAAGATGGGAAGGCGTGTCTTACTGTGGGTGTAGGTTGAAGTCTGTTCTTAGAATACCTTGCCAACCTTTCTCCTCCGATTCCAAATGAAATGTAATAAATATTCTTTTTATAGTGAATCTTGAGGGACTTCAAGAACATGGGTTTTCCTCTGGGTAATCACTTTGCATTGATGTGGCTGTGCAATGTGGACTAATTGTTGATCTGTGGACCCACTTTCCCTAGGGAATGCATTTCTGATCTTTAAAAGCCTTTGTGTGACAAAAAGAAAAGTAAAGTAACTAGTCAGCTGAGAAGTTTGCTTGGTTGGACTCATTAATAGAGATTTTAATCTGCCAGGGAAATTTATTTTTAAATTAGAAATAATACTCAATTTATAATTTTATTACTTTAATCCATAAATGTTAATAGCATTGGCTTTTTTTTTTTTTTAACAAAAAGAACTGCTATCACCTTAGGTAAAGCCGTAAAGCCTATTTTGAGACTAAATCCATATACCAACAGAACTATTTAAATAATAAAATCCTGTATTGTAAAAGTGTTTACTTGCATTTACTTATACAGAGATTGGTGTCTGAGAAGTTGGGCTGACTGACATATTCATTAAGCACTGATTAAAAAGGAAGCCCACCAGGAGCAGGGTTCTGGACACTGGAAATGATGAATTATTTTAGAATTTGCATAATCACGAAGCTGACGAACCCCGAACATTTCAATGCCACAAAATAAAAATGGGAGCACCATTGATTACTAAAATTGAACTGTAACAACATGCTCATAGCTGTTGAATTAGAATTTACTTTGAAATACACAAACATTTGTGCTTTCTATACTTTTCTTAAGCAATGCCATGAGACAATCTTAACTTAGGTATGTTTTCCCCAAATGATCGCTTACAGCCATCAAAATAAGTTAATTGGCAGAATGACAATTTAAGATAGAATAAGAATCTTTTTCACCACTCAGTTATATATATTCATACTTATAATTCTGCTGTCCCCTTATTCCCTAATGCTAAAATAATTCAAATAGCAATGTCAAATTGAGTGGCTTTTAAAAGAATGTTAAATATATGTGCTACTTCAAAGCAAGATATTTCTTATAAGTTATGAAAAATGTACTTTGCTCATGGGTAAAATGTAGTTTAATGATATGGAAATAAGTTCATGGTTCCTCTGTATTGTATTTACAATGTTGGTTGAAAACATATTTAATATCTTTAGCATAATTATATGACCACAAGATGACAACTCCAATAAATGGAAAAAAATCTCAATTACATTGATCAACTAAAGAGAGAGAAAACTCCACCATTAGAGTTTAGGGCCTATTATAAGGGAACAAGTAAAAGTTATCTACCCTGCAGTTTTTAAATTTAAAACCATCTAATCATTTTTCTGCATCTATATTTATAAAAGTGAATAGAATTTTCCAGTTACAACTTATTTTCTGAAGAAAATGCTCTTGTAAAAGAGAGAGTCAGAATCTTTTGAAAAAGTGGATTACATTTTTATTTCCTCTTTTACAGGGTCAGGAGATTTTAGGCTATATAAGGCCATATATTAATTTGGCCTTAATATACACACACACTCATATATTAATTTCCCCCCTTTTTTAATGAAACAGGGCAATAGTTTTTTTGGGCTTATGTCTCTTGGTAGTCTCATCCCCAAAACTTTTGTTGGATGTCACTAGGTGTGACAAACATACAGGTGCTGGCAGGATTTGGAGGGGGTTAGGGGCAGAGGAGTAGGATAGTTGGGGTTGGGGATTGGGGGAACTAAAAAGGAGGGGTCAAAATGAATAGGGCTCTCCCCTTCCCTGGCTCAAGGGCCACCTTCTCAGAGTCACTTGCCCTGTCAAGTCTACAAGAGGAGATCCGTCCTTCCCATCCAGGCATCTTCTTTACAGCACAATTACAATCTAGAATTGGGCTCTGCAAACTTTAACATTCACAGGAGTCCCTGGGGCTCTTCCAAAAGTGTGATTCTGATTCAGGGAGTCTTGAGTGGAGCCTGCAATTCAGCATTTCTAACAAGCTCTCAGGTAGTGTCAATGTGGCTGGTACATGAACCCAAGCTTGAGGGGCCAGGCACCAATTTCAATGATTTGGTTCTGAAGAACTAAGGTCAGAAAGAATTATGCCATAGTAATTCAATTGCAGACCCATTTGGTAAAGTGCCAAGCTTTCCCAGCAGAGTTTTGTCTATTGTGGTAGATTCTTCTACTAATTATCATGCCAGGAGATTGTGGTATGGAATTACCAACTGACAATAGGCAATTTGATCTGGCTTTTCTGTAGGCTGGACTGATGGTAAAGTTTTTTCTTGCAGGTTATTATTAATTAACAGGGAAGTAGGAATGGAGGGGCCTCCAGTCACCAAGCATGTCAGAATCCATTTGTTAATGTGGAAATAAACTATGATACATTGCCTTCAAAATTTTTCAAATTCTAGAGTAAAATCTTTCTAAAGTACATAAGTAGTTATTTAAAATTTCTTAACATGTTAACAGGGATGAACTAATATAAAAATAAAATTACAACTAAATAAAATTTGTGGGATGTAGTAAAAGCAGTGCTCAGAGGGAAATTTATACCATTAAATGTACAATGAGTGGCCAGATTATTATGATCTCTGAACGCATAATAATCTGGCCACTCAGTGTACTTACGTATAAGGGAAAGTTTGCAATCTTGATATGTCAAGGGACCAAGAGATAGTGGCCCTCAGCTTCTGGCTAGTAAGTCCTTTGCTTCTTTTTAACTATCCACAATGTAGTTCTTATACATGGAAAAACCTTATTTTAAAATCCCAACTCTGTGTCAGTCTACATTGAGTAGCCAGATCATTATGCATTCAGAGATTATAATAATCTGGCCACTTGGTGTATATTAGAAAAGCAGGAAAGTCTAAATCAATAACCTAAGTTTTTATCTCAAAAACTAGAAAAAGAAGAACAAATGAATTCTGAATTCCCACTGATTTTCAAGGTCAGATGTTATATGGGTGCCTCTCCATATAACAACTGATCTTGAAAATCAGTGGGAATTTAGAATTAATTTGTTCTTCCATATAACATCTAAGCTTAAAAATCAGTGGGGATTCTGTTTGCCAGGGAGAGACAAGAGTCTGCTAGACACACAGGAACCCTCTTAAGAGGCAAGCACTCGAAATCTCATTCCTAGACACTCACAGTAGGCTCTGGCAAAGGGAGGATGGAGTAGACTAAAGTCATGTGAGGAAAGATTGGGTTTGTGGCTCTGAAGAGACAGCGGAAGGGACAGTTGCCAGGATATGTGAGCCATGTTCGTCTTCCTCACCAGATGCCATCTTTCTTGGATAGAGCTCTCCTTTCCCTACTGCATCAGCTTGCATGAATGCAATAGCCTTATCTCCTAGAGTCCTTATGGACCTACTCTGACAGCTTGTGCCCGGCTGAGGAGTCAGCTGCCTGGCACTGGATGTAGAGGTCTGGCCAGACTTAGGGGTGGGTAGTAACTGAGTTGTGTGGCTTTGTGGTTGAGGCCAATCCCTTCACTTTCCCTTGAACCTGATAGGCATCTCCCCCTCACATGACATGGTGACATGATTGTCTATGGAGCAAATTCCAAAGAATCAACAACAATAAAAATAAACACTTGGAAATAATAATCAAATATAGGATGAGTATGCAAGATATAATGCTTTCTTGTATATACCAGTAATGAAAAATTAGAATTTAAAATTTTTAAAAATGCCATTTACAGTACCATTCCAAAAATGAAATATTTAGACCTGAATGTAACAAAACATATACAGGTTTCATATATACAAACTACAAAACACTGATGTTCTAAATATATTGGGAGACTTCAATATTGTTAAGATGCCAGTTCTTCTCAACTTGATATATAGGTTTAATACAATCCCAATTAAATCTCAACAAGCCTCTTCAAGATATCGACAAAGTGGTCTGAAATTTATATGGAAAGGCAAAGAATCTAGAATAGCTAACAGTACTGAAAAAGAAAAAAAGTTTGAGGACTCATACTTCCTAATTTTAAGATGTATTATATATCAAGCTATCATAATAAAGACAGCATCATATTGGCAAAAGAATAGACACATGGATCAATGAAACAGAATCAAGAGCCCAGAAATAGGCCTACACAAATATAGCCACTAATCTTTGGCAAAAGAAAAAGGCAATTCAATGGAGAAATATAGTGTTTTTAACAAGTGATGCTGGAACAATTGGACATCCATATATAAAATAAAAAAATATACAAGATCTTTTATTTAGTACTAGTGGGACTGTAAAATGATATACCTATTTTGGAAGACAACTTGAGAGTTTTTCACAAGACATAAAATTTAATGATCACACTCATAGTTATTTATCCAAATCTTGTGAAAACTTAGGTCCAACCAAAAACCTGCACAGAAATGTTTATAGCAGATTTATTCAGAATCATCAAAAAGTCCTTCAATAGGTGAATGGATAAACAAACTCTAATATAACCACACAGTGCAATATTATTTAGTGATAAAATTAAATAAGACATCCGTTAATCTCTTTCCCTCCTTCCCTCTAAAATTCCTCAGCCTGTTGCATGCTCCAATGTTTCTGGATCTATTTTGTTCATTAATTCCACATATAGAACTTATATGAATATATGTATAACATATGGACACAGACAATAGTGTTGTGAAGGTTTAGGGGTGAAGTAGGAAAAGATGAGATGCAGGGGGTAAATGGGGGGAAAAGGGGATACATGTAATACTTTCAACAATAAATATAAATTTTAAAAAATGAAATAAGCCATCAAGCTATGAGAAGGTATGGATGAATCTTAAGTGCATATTGCTAAGTAAAGAAGTTAGTTAGGAAAATCTGCAAAACTAGAGGTAAACATTGATTGCCAGACATTTAGAAGGGAGAAATGATTAAACAGCTAAAAGAAAAGAAATATTTGAGGGTATTAGGACTATTCTGTATGACAGTATAATGGTGAATACAAAAAATTAATCATTTTTCAAAATCCAGATAACTTTACTGCACAAAAAGTAAACTTTACTGTATGCAAATCAAAAACTATATTTAGAAGATTGGGGAATCCCAAGATGGAATGCAGAATGTGACAAAAGAATCTTAATGTATCACAAATATATGGAACAATTTCATTAAAGGAGATGGGTAATAAGTGGCTGACCTACATTACTTTGGAAACGAGCAGAGTCTGTAAAACTAAATGTAAAAGGAAGTTACTATAAGCACTGCATTCAATTGATTAAGTTGATTCCTACAGGAGTATAGGTTAACTATTCTGATGCCACCATATATGTTTCTTTGATTGCATATATTCATATAAGTTCATTATGTAAATGGGTGGTGAATGGTGGGGGCCAGGTTTCCCACCATGTGTTGTTGTGGAAGGTTACAGAGAAGTAAGAGCAGAAGGCTAGGTGGCAGTGGATTAGAGCAGAAGATATTAATATAAACTAATGTTTAGCTCATATCAAGGGTTGATATTGTTAGTGTTACTTATGACTGGTAGGTTAGCTAGTTGCTGGGGTCTGGCCAATCAGGATTGAGTGAGATGGCTGGACATAATCGGGAGCCCTCCCGTAGTCCCTCTCTGCCTGACCAACCTCCCATGACCTTCCCTGGCCCCGATCGTGGGGTCCTTCAGCCTGTTCTGAGTACCTCTAGCAATCCAGGACCCTTGAAAGATGTTGGAGAGCTGGTTTCAGCTTGATCCTGCAGGCAATGTCGAGGGACCCCCACTGGGCCTTTAGGACTTACATAAGATGTAAACAAAAGGGAAAACTAGGTCTGGGTTATTTAGGAACTCTGTATTATCTTCACAATAATTTTGTAACTTTAAAACTTTTCTAAAATAAAGGCAATTATTAAAAGAAAACTGGCCCAGTTTTACTCCCAGTAATTGAGCTAAATACTAAACAAGAAACAGGTATATTAGTTTCCAAACATGTTTATGCTCATTAGTACTTATTAATGTAATTGCAACATTTATTCAAATAGCTTATAAATTGACTAAATTTGCATACATGCAAACAGAATAGTTTCTATACAGTTAAATTTAATGCTCTGGAAAGACTGAATAAAGAGATACTACTTATAAACCTGCTGTAAAATCATGACATAATGGTGACTCTAAAAGATCATGGAAAATATTGTAAAAAAAACAACCCATAAAGAATCTTCTTTTGGAAAGCTTATAAGAATTTTTAACTTATTGTACCATTTTAGAGAATTTTAAAAAGAAAATTCAGAGACAATGTTTTATAGCTGTCATTCATACTACAAAGACCACACAGGATTGCATCATAAACCCTATCTCTAAGAGTGCTGGTTCTATGGCAGAATGACCAGACATTTATATGCTTACCTGCTATTTAGCCAAGTGACTACTGTGGTCATGATACCATTGTAATTACCTAGATATTCATAATAGAAAAGGATCAAAAGGAAGGCCAGACATTATAAGGATTGCCATCTGGGCAGCTCATCAAGAAGCTGAAACTTTTCACTCCCCAGGGAACCACTGGTGCATCCCCACAGAACACCAGGGGAAGGAGTCCAATAAAGGGTAGATAGACACATTTGCAGTGAAATTGTGGTGATTAGGGAAGGTGCCTTTCAGTCAGACTTTGGAACAAAGATCATTGGCCAGAATGGGAGGGGCCACGGCAAGACCAAGAAAATCTGGGAGTAGATAATCCCCTAAACAAAGCAGCTGGCTCTCTTGGCTTCCTTGCAATGGCCCAGGTGTCCGCCGTAGCATGTGGCCCTGCAGACCTCACATGCAATGGACCGATGGACGGCAGTGAGGAACACAAGCTAAGTAGATTGGATTCTGCTCCAACATGGAAGGAAAAGTCTGGAGACTGGCTCTGATTCTAGCTTTGCTGAAACCACAGCTACACTTCTTCAATGGCAGGGCAAAGGGAAATGGGACCTTGGAAACTCAGAGGTTTGATTCCACAGAAATAAAGCTTCTACAATATCTTATTCTTCCAGCCGAGTCTCAGAAAATTCCTTTTTTTGTGATAGTGCAAGAAGCTTATTCCCATGAGCAATAGGTGGGAAAGAGAACCTCTCCCCACTGATAATATCTTCCTTACTACAGTATAAAACTTTTAATTATGTGGAAAAGAGGTGTTTTTTTTTAAATATACTATGCTGTCACATGATTGAATTGAGGTAAAGCAGAGAATATGAGTACTGAATTTTTGTCATTCCCCAAGTGCTCATTGTGCTGGCTTCTGAGAAATCATTCAAATAGAAGGTACTAACCTTTCACCAAACAACTCTGGAAGATACTAGTAGTATACTGTAAATTAGTATACCAGTAGTGTATGTACTTTATTCTCTTTGGTGTTTGCTGTTTAGCTACCAGAGGTTCCATGAATCCTGGACAGTTCTCTATATTCTGTTTTAAGGCAAAGACCAGAGATTTCCTGGGTGAATAATCCCTTGTGAAAGGAATTTACAACCCGAATGCCAGGAAGCTTTCCTCACCATGTTAGATGAAGGCCCACTGTTGGCCACGTGTGGTGGGAGCTGGACCCTATCATTAATCATACTGAATGAAGGCAAACAAAGTTCGGGGTATTCCTTTTACTTGGCTGGTGAGTCTACTGTAAAGAGTTTCACCCATCGGTGCCTGGCGTCCATTCTACCAGATTTTTAAGTGCTTAAAAGTGTGTTAACGAGTCCATGCATGTTTTTGTTTGAATTTTTAAAACTTTGGTATTAAAATGTTCTTCAGGGAATTTTTTTAGTTTCCATAGAAGTACAGAAGTGCCTTTTCAGAAGGTTGGAGTTTCTACTTTGTTTTGGAGAAGGAAAAGTGTGAAGGATGTTTTGAGTGTGTGTGTGGGTAGACAGTGGTAGGAATATATGTGTTCCCAAGAACATTTTGGCTTCTTAAGACTTTGCAAGCACTAAGGTAATGCTGGCTTTTGGATTTGCCTAATTGAGGCATTTCTTAGCCAAGATTAGAAAATCAGAGCCAAGGATGAGAACATGAGCTATTTATTGAGAGAAGAAAGTCTATTTGTATTAGACTCAATTCCCAAAAGATGTCTAAAAATGACAATAGGTACTGTAAAATGTTAAAGGCAGAATTTACTTCAATCTCATTTAAATTAAAACAGCTATTATGCCATGAAAAACATTTAGGAGTAGAAGAGAATGTTGCAAAGGATGCAAAAGCAAGTAGTGTGTCCAACACTAGAAGGCCGGAATCCCTATTATGACTGAGACCTTTGTAGATTGTATCTATCATTTCCACCCTGAAGGCTCCATGTCAACACTAAAGAGAGGGCTTCCTGCATTTGTTCCAGGGGTCAGTGAGCACAAGAAGGCCTTTGAGTAGAAATCATAGTTGTAGTGTTTGCAACTAAGTAGAAGACCTTTCTGGAAGACTTCTGTCATTGTTTCTGCGTCACATGTGGGAAGCCTACTAAGATGATATTTTACCTTTTTTTAGATGTTTATTTTTGTGAAAATAGAAATAGCATTTCCTAATATGGTGAGCAAGCATGCATTTTATAGATTATTCTGACTCAAGAAGTTATCTTCCTTAGAAACTCTTGTCATATAACTTAAAGGCCTCAAGGATGAAGATCTTACATGGTATTCCACCAAAACAGGAATGCACTAGCATAGAGTGACTCATTAATATTTCTAATTTTCTTTTTGCCATTAAGTTTTTTGAAGATGATGATCTGAGTTCAGAAGTTTTTTTTCCAGGGAAAGATCCATGAAAACTCAGACTTAAAAAGTTATTTCCTCTTAACATAGTAAAACAACCTAAAATAGAGCATTAATAAATAAAAGGGCTATGATTAATAATCTCATGGTTGTGCATTAGTAAAACTAAAACCCAAATTCTTCTGGTTAATACTTTTGATGACATTCTTTGGCAATTGGTTTTGTATGCAATGAGAAAAAAGGGGTCAGCAGAGGGCTTATCTCATGTCTTGGTGGACATTCTGGAGGATCAGAAGACCTGGACTCAGCTCTAGGTTAGCCACAATTGGTAAGCATACATTGTCTCTAAATTCCAGTTTTAGACATCTTTTGGTATGACCAGATCATTTCTGAGGTTTCCCTGTTTTGGGACTGTAGCTTAGCATATGTACATTGTATGAATTACAAAAGAATGAATGAACAGCTTTAAGTCAATATCATCAAGGTTATAATTGGTGCTTAAGACAGATGCTTTGGCTCTCTATTTTTTTGAGATTTTTTCTCGATGTACTAAACCCAAAACATATACTAAAGCTTTGAAGAATGTTTCATTTTTTTCTGTCAGATGATAATATTTGACTAATAAACTAGGTAAAGAGCTAGAGGGATATTTTTAAACATAAATATTTCCATAATATTCAAACATTAATGTAGTTTTTCTTTTGAGGAAGATTCTGCTAGATAATGTATTAAGAGAAAGGAAAGTACCTTCAACTGAAAATACAGATATTTACCTAACAATATATGATAGAAATTGTATAGTTAAGTATATTTTACCAGCCTGAATTCCATTGAGATAATTAGTTTGTTCAATCTGGGCAATCTTGGGTATTAGTGATAAGAACAGAATGTGTTATGGTTGGAGGTGGTCTGTACAAGGCCCCCAGACTCAAAGTATCTTGGGTAAAATACATCTTTAGGCAATAATTAATATGGATTAACATTTTTCTCTTTTTAAATAGGAGAAAACAGGAGCAACAGTAAATATAGTAAAAATATAAATATTGAAGCCAACCACAATCATTCACATTTCTATTTAAATTACTTTTATCTGATTGCTTTCACTAGTTCTAGTTTTCTCATAGAAATGAAAATAAACATGCACAACATACTTTCAGACATTCAGAGAATATTTTGAATTCCAATTACTAAAGTCTTTTCAGTGTATTGTATTTTGAATTTTTAGAAGAGACACATTAATAATTTAACTTCAAAGAGAACTTCAGTGAAATGATGTAGAATTAAAAGCATACAAATGCTGCTAAAATATTTATGGAGACTGTATTTTGACTAACAGAGAAGTGCATTTATAGAATGATTTATGTCCTAGTTTCTGAGATCTCAGTTTATAAAAGGAGCCAAAGCTGGAACCAAATTTGACAATTGTGTTTTTCAGTACAAAATGATTTTCCATATGTCTTCCCTTTCATTAATTATTATAATGATGTGTCTAGATGTTCTATTGCAGTAGTATATATTATTTTTAAATAATTCCTCTATACTAGTAAACATGTAGAAAACTATGTGGTCTTTACAAATTAAAAACAGCAATGGAACAGTGACACAGTTCAACATAATAAATGCATCAAGCAAGAAAAAGAGAAAAGCAAAATGTTGCTAGTTTTAGTAGCATAGAGGAAAGGTGTGGTCTAGAACAAACTTCTCTAAACGTTATTAATTCTGCATTAAATTTACTGATTGCAGTAAATTTATTCACTTTCCCAGTCTTATGAAATACAGAATCAATGAGGCTTTTTAATAACCTTCCATCCTTGCCTGTTGTTTACACACACAGTTAGTAGAATCACAGCCTGCACATAATCCAATAAAGCTCATACAACCAAAGATGTATGTAATCCAGGATCTGAAAGGACATCCCTAGTTAGATTCAGTCTCTTATAACTTGTACTTCACAAAACAAACAGTCTCTGTAGCCAGAAAGAAAATATATATCTGTCATCCAAAGCAAATATGAAGTTGTGCAGTGAACTAAAATGTGCAGGCTTCTCAAACACTTTTTAATCCCAGCAATAGCCTGTTTCATTGCAGGAGCAGAGGAATATTTGGAGAAGGCCTGCATGTTAAAAAATTACAAGTTACAGGAACTTTGCAATTGGTTTTGCTTGTTCTAGCTATTTTGTTCTCATTGCTCAGGGCAAAGAGGATAGCAAAACGCTGCTTTACGTTATCCAGCCTCTATTTCCAAACAGCAAGCAGGAGAGAGTCAAGTGCTGATGTGCCAGGTAACCAAAGGATTCCAGGGACCACCATGACTACAGACTCACTTTTGGATTTTAGAAGAATCAGATCTAAAAGTCACCACCAGCAGCGAAATCCACTTTTAATTTATCCTATCTCTACTAACAATTCTTTCCCCTTTTTATAGGAAGGTGGAAGCAGGCAATAACTCAGTTGATTCTTGAAAGAAATGAGAAACTCTAGAACCTCCTTTGCTCTTCCTAGGTTCACATTATCATCATAAGAGCAGGTGGAGGGCCAAGGCGAAACAATGTTCTGTAGGGAAAACACTTCCATTACATCCTTCAGTAAAATCCCCAAAGAAATCTCTTGTAAGAGAAATTTTACAATTTTAGGTTTATCTTCTTTTCTTCACAATCCCCTTTAAAATCAGTAGGGTTTATCCATTATTCTTTTTAAATTTATCCTGAAATAATTAACTACTTAATTCTTAGATGAATGTTGGGATAGAGCATGCCATTTTAAAATAAAGAAATCATCAATCAAATTCCATTTTACAGCAACTACACCACAGGAATGTGTTCTCAGTCAAACATGGTCAGTTTGGTTTGTCTTGAATAAGAATTCTATTTTCTGTCCCATTTTTGGATCCTGTATCATACCCAGGGCCTTTCGGTAGCTTCCAGCTCTCTTCTGATGAAAAGAAAATAAGGTTTTTGAAGGTATTTGTTGAGAATATTATATT
Source organism: Lasiurus cinereus (assembly GCA_011751065.1). NCBI lineage: Eukaryota > Metazoa > Chordata > Mammalia > Chiroptera > Vespertilionidae > Lasiurus > Lasiurus cinereus. The sequence continues at coordinate 3,682,383 of JAAGEH010000040.1, forward strand.
TTTTGCTAGTAGATAAATCCCCGCTTAAGAATTGCATTTGGGTAAATATAACAGAAGGGAAATGAATAAAATCCATTTTCATTAAGGGCTACATTCATGTGCAAAGGCCTCTAATTAGAATGCTATCAAATCAATAACACCTTGATACTTGGTAGAGAAATCATACTAGACTATTGACACAATAGCTAAAAAGTCCTGTGTTTCTATGGTTATTTATTTTAGATTGTTTTTCCATTAGGATGAAAATAAAATGTCAATTAGTGAATAATTTAGAAATTGCACTCAAGTCTTTCAGAATTTTAAGTAAAAATCAGATGTTCTCCCAACAGAAAAGAAATTTTCTTCAAATAAGCATTACCACATTTTAAGAAAGCTCCTCTAATTCCTACCAAAGACCAAAAGAAACCATCTAATTTGGGAATTGGAAAGTATATAAAACAACATAGTTTTAATCAGTTATTACATTAACCAAATTCATGTCATTATAAATAAAAAAATATGCCCCAAGAGTGATCAGCCATGCGATCTAACTGTTTAATAAATTCTTCATTGTGGTTGACTAGTCCTTTGGGAAATGACACATGGTATATTCCCTGCAAAAAATCAAAGAAAGCAATTTTTCAAAACAAAACGAATAAAACAAAGTAAAATCTTAGGTTTATAGTTGACCAACTGCAAAACAAATTATGTCCTATTAGAGCAACTTTCTGTGACAAAATTCAGGGTATATTTTTTACTTATTTGATCCCTAAGAATTAAAAAAAATATATTTCCAATAGCATCACCTACACATTGTATATCATGTTGGCCCTAGGGCAACCTATATCTGACACTTCTTTATTTTGTTTTTTGTAAAAAAACCACACTGAATAAGTGGTTATGTTTTATTGCCTTCAGTGTCTTTTAAAACTGTTCGGATCTATCTTGGGACATTTAAAATGAAAGACTAGTCCTTCAGGAAATTCATTGCTGAAAAGAACTGGAGAACCTTACACAGCTACTGGTCTACAATGATAATTATTCCTGCAGCCTGGGAGGTGTGGACAGAAAGCCCTGAAGATAGGGAGAGACGATGGAGTGTAAGTTCCTTCTGCTTATTCAGAAGGCAACAGTCCAGGGGGAAAGAGGCCTATCACTGGCCTTGCAGCGGGAGGCCATGATGAAGTGGAAAAGGTAAGCAGAAAAGGTTATTTAACATCTCTGAGCTCACAGCTCCTGAAATTCAAGATGAGGGATAGCAAAACCCAACCTCTCAGATGTGAGAATTAATTAATACATGCAAATGATCTGGTACATATTAAGATCTTAACAAAGATTTGCAATTATTATTATTGCCCATTAGTTGGAGAGAGTCTTAATATACTTAAGACTACATTTTTCTATCTGGGCATCTAAGAACAGAATAGAATGGCAACAGCTGATTAGCCTTAATGGATACCAGACAGGTTATTTAGGAAATGCAGGCATTCTCTTTCTGCTAGAATAAGACTCACAAAGCTAAACATGAAATGTAAGAAATCGGGGTTGTGAATATGCGTGCGATGATGAAGGAACTTATAGCAATTCAGTGAGCTGAAAACATCCTTATATATACCTGAGATTATCTCTGGATTTTATTAGAAATAAAATGTCTATGCTATTCATCTAAGTTATTTATGCTTTAATGTAGCAATACTTAAGAAGAAGCAACTGGATTTATTGGGCATACTGAGAGCCTTATTTTTTATCACTTCAGTTGCACATACTGAAGGTATCCGCGAGGAGCTACCTCAAAATGTGACTCATAGAGCAGCTAGCTTCACAAGGAAATGCACAGCCAGTTGATTTATTTAAAATACTAGAGGCCTGGTGCATGAATTCATGCATGGATGGGGGTCCCTTGGGGTTGGCAATTGGGGCCAATTGGGGTTGGTCAGGGAAGGCCAGCTGGGGATGGGGAGAGACTGAAGGAGGTTGGTCGTGGGAGCACACTGACCACCAGGGGGCAGATCTTTCATTAAACATCTGCCCTCTGTTGGTCAGTGCACATCATAGCTACCAGCTGGTCATCTGGTCATAACCAGTCACCTGGGCTTTTATATATATATATATAATCTTGTGGGCCTCTTATCCTCTTATACAGGAGGCATTGTTCTGGAGCCTGGGGGCACGGGTGCTGTGAGACAGTGGGAGTTCAGCTATAAAGATGCAGAACAGAGATGCCCACACTTTAGGATTTCCCCACCAACAAAGTGTTTTCAAAGTGATGGAAATGAAAAGTTTACCAACTTTTAATCTTAAATGAGGATACAAAGAAATATGATTCTATCTCATCACCATTTTATAAAAGAAAGGGCATTTTAACACTAATAAGTTAGGACAACTCTGAAGAAAGAATTATTTGATAAAGAGAATAAATTTTGATTTATGAGAATGATTACATTTTCCAATTTTTGTGAGGAGAGTACAAACTTCAGGATTAACTAGCATCATCCACACATGGGCACGTGAGAACCATTGACTTGGAGGCTAATAGCTCTAGTTCAGTAAAAATAAGATGTATGTCATGCCTCAATATCAGGACTAGCTAAGGGTCCATGGTAATTATCATTTAATTTGATTATGCATCATCTCCATCTTTAACCTAAAAGGTAGTAGAGAAAGCATTACTCAGAGAGGTTCAGTCACTTGCTTGAGGTTCAAGTCATTGAGAAACTGCAACTAGAACTCATCTTTCCAGTTCAGTAGCCATTTCAAGATGCCATGGTGCTTGCATGTCTAGTGAACCGTGATTGGCAGAGAACATAACCACTCTCATTGTCCAGCCACACATGCCTTACACAATGCCATTAAGAAGGCATAAGTCTACTGTCATAGCTCAGACCTCTTGCTGGAAATCTTTGTTTCCTGATTTGCTGACACATTCTATGTCTTGCTTTGCATTGTCTTTACCTTTCATTGCACACACAACTATTGTCACAATGGACAATAGAAAGGTACATAATTTCAAATGGTGTTAGAGAATAATTTCTTAGGGGTCAAGACTTCCTTAACTGTGACTCGGATGGTGCGTAGTAGCTGTAGCTTTCTTAAGAGAACCTGATAAATGAGTATCACTGAGGCTGGCCCTGCTTTGCTCTGCCTTCCTCGAGGCCTTTGAGGACACCTGCATCTGTACAGTAAGACATTTCACTAGAAACCAACCCATTTTCTCTGAGAACACTCAGCCAATGTCACTACATGCTTAGAAAAAAGTTTGTAAAGGACTGGTTCAATATTCAAAGACCTTTGAACAACTGAATTATGGTATTGGAAAGGGCTGCTATGCAAAGAAGTCAGCTCCCATCACTGAAAGTATAAATGCACGCCTGACAGAAGGGAGATGCTGTGGAATACACTATTCTAAGAGAGAGGGACTTATCTGAGTGATGTCACTATCATCTTGAAGATTCTACGAAGTGTCCTATGCAAACATTATTTACTGATAAGATTTGACATTGATGAAGGAAGTATTCACCCTAATTGGAGATTTCATTCTTTAAGGTACAGAAAAACAATGTCTCACTTGCTAATATCCATTTCTAAATAAAATCATTAGAAGGGTAAACCATTAGATAAAAGTAAGAGTGTTTAAAGGAGAGACCAAGAAGCAGAAAAAGCTCTGTGGTCACAAGTCTGAAACAACTGTTCTGTGTTTTTTCTTTCTTCTATTTGGTCTTCTCAGCAGTTTGTGTCCTAATGGCTTTCTCAGGCACCAGAGCTCAGCCAGGCACAGTGTTAGTCTCTGGGGTTACAAATGCAGGATTTAAGGTTCCCATCTGAAGCCACCATAAGCTGGTCAACACATGAACACACAACTCTAGGCTTCATGTCACCAGTGGACTCTGATCCTCTGATTGGTAGTCATGCCTTAACCATTTTGTGTGGCCACAGTTTTCTCACCAGAAAGATAAAGATCTTTGATTACAAGACCAATTTGTTTTCTTTTTGATAATTATTACAAATTCTATTTTTTGCCGAAGCCGGTTTGGCTCATTGGATAGAGCGTCGGCCTGCAGACTGAAAGGTTCCAGGTTCGATTCTGGTCAAGGGCATGTACCTTGGTTGTGGGCACATCTTCAGTGGGGAGTGTGCAGGAGGCAGCTGATCAATGTTTCTCTCTCCTTGATGTTTCTAACTCTCTCTCTTCCTCTCTGTAAAATAATTAATAAAATATATATTTTTTGAAATTCTATTTTTAATGTAAATTTTTTCATTCTATTTTCTGTGACCCATTAAAACCTTAAAAATTTTTACATTAAAATTACTCATTTCATTATTTTATTTTCCCTCTGTAGCCAATGATTAAAATGTTTAGTCTAGGAAGTTTTATTCTAATGAAACTTTATATTTCTTCTCTTCTTAAAACACATTTTCTAGACCTACAAATAATCACTCTGCTTTCAAAAGTTTTCTGCAAAGTTTTGATCACATATGGAAATTAATCATTGTGACAACCTTCTAGAATAAAAAGTACTCTTTAATTTTTATTTTAACCACTTATTAAAAAACACATTTTAGAACTTGTTTATTTGGTTAAGTAGAAAAAAAAGTATGGAATGTGGATTGTCCATAAAAATTGGTCATTTGGATGTTATTTCTTGAAAAAAAGTTCCACTAAGTATACAGAAATTAGAATAATGAGAAATGGACTGTATAAATGGAAACCTCAAAGAAGACATCTGATTGACTTGAAAAATAATTGGTATCTTTCCACTTAATCTACATTAATGTAAACAATAAATCTTCTCTTAAACAAAGATTGTGTGAATCTTCATTTATCTTTTATGACAAGAGAGCAAAGGTTGTAATTTAATGAATGGAAAGAAGCAACAAGGTCAGTTTCAAAAGCCTCACAGGTCAAATGTCTGACATCACTGAACATTAAAAAAACCCACAACCCTCACATGGTAATTTCTATTTTAGTCAAACCACCAGTGTCCAGCTGAGGCTTCAAACAGAAAGAAAGAAAACACCATAATTTAGTAACATAGAGACAGGCGATCGGAATGACAGTATCTTTTTAGGATATATTTGCCAGCTTTTAAATAAGGTTGAATGGGGGTAGATTTTAAAGTAATTTTGAAACTGTAAGTTTAGACAGCTGACAGCCAGCCCTGGAGTTGATAAAGGGATTGGAAAAGGAGCAGCATATACTCTTATTTTACATATGCATTGATTTCTCCCCAAATGGAAGACCTCTGTCATCTCAAAAGGTTATTCATAGATGCAAAGAGCTGATCAGGGTCATTAATAACAATAGTAAACTGATCATTGTTCCAATGGGACCTGACAAGTTTCTTTTCAAAGTGGATACTAATGTATTGATACCCGTGAAGTTCATTACAGCAGTAATAAATCATTAGTCTCTGCAAAATGATTTATAAGTTGGTTGAAATGCATTACAACAGACTGTCAAAGAGGTTTGCAGGCACAAGAAGGCTCCCTGGTACTTCCATGAAAATGGTGATGGCTTAGCGGGATTGGATGCTAACACCAATACCAACACTGCAAAACCACTCTAACTAAGGTTGTTTCTTGCTTGTTTAAAAACCAAGTTGTAACTCAGCACAGCCTTATTCCTGCCTTCAATTTTTCCTGTCTTACAAAGACTTTAAAAAGTCTATAAAGATTCCTTGTGACCCTCGATAATTAAATTTCTTTTAGCTTGACCCAATAATGCTTAGAGCATTTCTAGCTGCAATTACTCCCTAAAGCTTATTTGCATGCATAACAACATGCACAGCAAATACATTCTCAAGCATTTAACATCATGAACTAACTGTAATAAAGTGACTCAAAGCTGAGCATGGGCTGAAATGTTTATTTCCGAATCTGTGGAACAGTGTTTTTAATATCCCTATGATGCTTTTAGAAGATCAGGTACAATTTGTCCTCCAGAGAAAGAGAAGGAATAAGCTCAAGTTAAATCCACATTAATCTCCTAGAGAACATAGGAAGAGCTTTCTGGTAACAAGGGTAGTTCAACATCACAACAGAGAAATGGGTTCTCAATGGGGTCTATTGGTTTAGTTTGTGTGTAGACATAATGAAAAAATTACTGTATCTTCTATGGTTCTTATGTGTATTGGGACACATGACAAAGGGAGTAACTTCTTGGCTACTGCTATCAATTTAATAAAGCACTTAATACATAATTTAAAAATATTTTTATTCGTTTCAGAGAGGAAGGAAAAGGAGAGAGAGAGGATATATGAATGATGAGAATCATTGATCGGCTGCCTCCTGCATGCCCCACTCTGGGGATTGAGCCCACAACTGGGGTCTGAGCCCTGACCAGGAATCAACCATGGAGCCGCATTGACTGGGCATTAACACATAATTTTCTTTGAGTACAGTACATGCAGTCCTTGGGTTACATGGGACTCTGAAGTATGATGTTTCGTGGTTACATCACCATCTCCCATTTACTTACATAAAAAAAAAAGTTCTGTCATTTTGACGCATATAACATATGTACTTTATATTTTTTACTAGTGGCCTGGTGCACAAAATTTGTGCACATTAAAAGGAGATTAATTAGAGGAAATAATTTAATATTGCTACTTGCCCTTTATAATAGAAGTGTCAGAGATGAAAGAAAATTAGTAAAATGTATATGAAAACCTTCCTCCTGTCAGAGTCTGGGGGGCACCACGGTCCCAGAGTCAAGTTCCCACCCACCCATATGCACCTCAAAATCGCATGAGACCCACACCCGGCCAGCTCCCACCCATTGGACTAGATCAGACCCAGCCAGTCCCACTCTTTTCAAGCACTGCTGGACAGGGGGCATAGCCTCAGGCCCCTCGGCCTGATGCCAAGATAGGGGGTATGGCATGAGGTCCCCCAGCCCAGACCAGGGCGGAGGTGTGTGCCTTGAGGTCCCCCATCAAGCCATGCCAGGAGGGCATGCACAGCCTCAGGTCCCCCAGCCCAGAACTGGGAGGGGCACAGCCTCAGGTCCCCCATCAAGCCCTGCTGGGTGGGGGGTACAGCCTGAGTTCCCCCAACCCAGCACTGGTAGTATACCTGGAGGTCCCCTGTCAAGCAGTAGCATGAGTTATTAATTTAATAAGAAATGTTCAAGATAAATTAGAAGAAAATTTTAAAGTACTGCTGAAGGACACAAGAAAGGAGTTAAAGAAATAGAAATACATGGTATGTTCTTCAAATAGAGGACTCAATATAATTTATATGTTCATTTTCTATAAGTTAGTTTATAAACATAGTGTTACACTAATAAAAGACTAATAGAATTTTTTTTTTGCTTTTTGTTTTATGGGCTTGGGCAAATTATCCTAAAATACAAATAGAAAAATGAACAGAAATAGCCAGGAACAGCAATGAAGAGGATTAAAAGTATACATTAAATTTCTGGAAAAATCACAATAGAATATTAGGATTGGGATAGAAAGATTATATAACTGAAAATCTGGAAGTAGACTCAAGTCATGGATTTACTATATAATAGAAAGGGCATCTCAAAAAACTGAATTAAAGATGGGTCATTTACTCAATATGTAAGATAACTGGTGAGCCAACTAAAAAAAAAAAGTAAATTGTATTCATACCACCTACCTTACATCAGGATAAGTTCTAACAGAAACTAACAGAAAAAAGAAAAATATGACTGGCTTTTAATTATATGAAAAAAATATACTTAGACGTTTTCATATTTTAGATTGACCAAAGTCCAAAAGTTTGACAGAACTAAGAGAAGCAAACACTCTAGATCAAGCATGTCAAACTTGCAGCCCACAGGCTGTATGTCTTGTTTATTTGGCCCATGCTAGCCTTTGAGTTTGACATGCTTGCTCTAGATAATGACAATCTAAATTAGTACTACACATATAAAGTGCAATTTGGCATATTTATTAAAATTATAAATGCATATACATTTTTAATTCAGAAATTCTACTGTACTCATATTGAAAATCTGTACAAGGCCCTTTATTGCAGCATTGTTTGCAATACAAAAAACTAAAGACTAAATACCTTGCAATAGAAGATTAGTTAACTGAGTTTTGAAGCAATTACAAAATAGCATACTGTGCAAAGATAAAAAAGAATGAAGCAGTTATGTACTCATGGAAAATCTCCAAGTGAAAAAAAAAAGGAGTTGAGCAGCATTCATCTTTTGTAAAAGGAAAAAGTGTGTGTGGGGGAATAAGAATATATAAATCTTGAAAGGATACAGAAGAAACAGTCAGCGGTTACCTGTTTTGGTGGTGGGAGCAGAAAAGGGAAGATGGAAAATAAGAAGGGGGTACTTCTGGGTGCAAAATTATCAGAATGTATTTCTAATTCAAACAATTATATTTTAAAAGATAGGTTAAAAGAACAATAAAAGTGACAATATCACTATGAAAAAAATCATCGTCAATAGATGTAACTCTTAGATATTTTGAAATAAGATTTTTACCTCTTAGAAGGGAGCTTATCTAATAGAAATCATGGTTTAAGAAATGAATTGCAGTATTCAAAAGAACTGTCACAATAAATTTTCAATGTGCACATGTCTTGCATTCACTTTAATTAATATTGCTAAATGTGTATTTCAAAATTAACTAAAGATACATTATTAGTTGCCAAAAGTTCAAAATTCAAACTATGACTAAAGTGATCTCTTAAAAACATTATAAAAACAAGGCTTCTGATTTAAAATCTTGGGACTATATATGTTATGACATGTGACTCACACTTTCCCAGATGGATATGTATTATTCACCACCAAAGATTGGGTGTGAAAATAGAAAAATATTTTTTAAAAATTACGTTGGTAGGAAATTAGAGAAGTAATGTATAATAATCCCACATATTATGTAAAGCATTTTATGTCTATAATTTTGATAATAAGATATATTTCATAATACATTCAATAAATGAGTTATTATGTACAAAATATGGTTGGCAATCTACATTGAGGAGACTTTATAGAGAAATTCTCTAGTAGCCATCATAGAGTGCTTACAATATAGTTGAGTACCTAACACACACATTAATGATTAAGAGCAGAATGAGGAAGGTGTCCACAACGTTATAAGAGGACAGTGGTAGGAGATAGCCTATGTTCACTTAAGATCCTATTGAACTGAATTTTGAAAAGTGGATAGACTTTTAGTAAGCAAAGGTAAGAAAAGGAGAATATTCCAAGTAGAATTAATTTCAGGTGAGCAGGAAAGTTTAGAAAGCATTCATAAAATGGCATTGTTTAATTTTTTTGATATACTAATACAGGAAACAAGTTGAGAAATAAGGATGTAATAGGAGATGGGGAATAGTTGATACAAGACCATAAGGAAGAGAGGGCAATTATGTCACATAGCTTTAAGAAGGACAGGGCCAGCCACCATACAGCTGACTCCAAGGTGCACATACCATATAATGGTAGCTCTGCTCAAGGAGTATGTCTTTTAATTAATGGGTAAAGAAGAATCTATCAAAAATTTCTGACTACTGAAATAATAAAACTATGCCTTAAGATAATTATTCTGGTAATTTGTGCACAAAGGAATAAAAGAATAAGAAACACTTCAGGACCTTAACATTAGTGCAAATGAGAGATAACCTGTCACTATCTCTTTCTCGGAATAGTTATTAATTTCCTACCATGGGGTGCTGGTACTTGGAATGTATATGATGTAATGATATGAGAGATATTGCAGAGACAGAAATAGGCTTCGGAGACCACTGAGTGGAAACTGATGACGGTAGGGTTTCGGATATTGGTAACTGGGACAACAGTAGAGGCAAGGGTGGAGTTAGGAGGAGGAACCAGGTGTAGTGAGGAAATTGTTAAATTTGAGGTGTTAGCAGAAAACCATGGAGGGGTATTCACGAGGTATGTGAACTCATGGAATTAAAGGTTGAAAATGAGAGTAGCGTAGGAGACACAGATGTGTCAATCCCCTAAATGAGGTGGTGGTGGAAACTGGGGGGCTGGCTGAGAACACAGGAATGCAGACACAGACAAGCAGAACCTTGAGTATAGGGGGTGGTGTTCATTTTAGACTAGCAGGAGAGATGGGCTGGTGACAAGACAGGAAGTCACACAATCATATCCCATCAGGAGGCAACCTGAGAGATCAATGTATTTGTTCCCTTAAAACACATTGATCTCTAAAATCTTTCCTTCCTCTTTTCCCTCCCTTGCATGTTACAGGTGAGCAAATGGAAGTCATGACAGGAGAGAAGTGAGATTGATGGTTTCCAGTGATTTACAGGAGTAGAGGCCACCATTGAGACTTAGGGTAGTGAAGAAGAGGAGAGAAATGGGGCCCATACTTTAGTATGTAACGATCTTAGGAACAGTTGTCAATTGTCTTTGAAGAAAATAAGAAAGATAAATACGTTTGTAGAGGAACCAGCAAGAGATTCAATATTTAAAAATAAAGAGGACTCTTGGAGGGTCAAGCTTACATTTAGACATGTTGGTTTCCCCCGTAATTTTCTAAGATATAATTTACATATGAGCATTAAGATAAATTAATCTAAAAAGGAAGGTAAAGAGGGAGAGGCTGCTTCCTTAGAAGCCTAAGAGAAGGAATAGTAAAAGAAATAAGATGGCAAGTTGTGTGCTTTATATAATATGTAATTTTGTGCAAACCAAGGTAAGGAGAGCTGTGGGAACTTTCCTGCCTGGCACACTGGCAAATGGTGAGGGGGGTTCCCACCCATGTAGGCCCCACCCACACTCCTAATCACTCCATCCATGTCTGCATAGGGAAATAGGTGAAAACAGAGAGTACATTAGCATGGGAAAGGGGGAAGATGGACAAATTTTTGTTAGTTAAATATGATTTCTTAGTGAAGTGCAAGTTAAGCTGTATTGTTGAACGGAGCAGCGGGGGGCTTAGAGAGATGGGGAGGCTTGCAATTGAACATGATTTTAAATATAGGGGGAATTCTACTTTTTTCTCTGTTCTTCTGCCCTCGGAATGATCTAAGCTCAGTGTTTTGGGCAAATAGTGTTCCACAAAGAGCTGTGGCCAGCTATCATTTTTTATTTGCATATGTTGGTCTCTCATGATATCATCCAGTTTCCCCCACCAGTACACCTGCTAAAGCATCTGTATTCATAGCACTCTGTGGATGGGATTAGATGGTGAGGCTGATCATGTGTGAGAAGGGAAAAACCTCCATTTCTGGGTGGAAACCATTTCTGAAGAGCTTACTCATCAAGCTTTTCAGAAATTTCAACAATTTAACTGCTGTAATTGCATTGCTCTTCGTTCTATATTTCAGAGACACACGCTGCCTGGAAGCCATTATATAGCCTAGCATTTGGTTCTCATTGTTTCTTCATTTTATGGCATGCCTCAGAGCAAAGGGAGGCATCCACACAATGCGAGTCAATTCCAAGATATAGAAAGTTCTAAAGGAGGAGGATGGTAAGGACTCGGAGAGAAACAGAGAGAGGGATATTTAAGACATTTTCTTCTCCATTTATAATTAAACTGCTTTTCCTGGTGACTTTTAGCCTGTTGTTTTTTTCTAGCAGACAATATAGTGGTTAAAATAAACTTGAGCTGCCCTGATAACAGATTGAAATTAATTTGGATTATAGATGTATGAAGGATGTTATCCATACTATATCTAAAACAGATGAAAATGGAATGCTTATGGCATCTGGGCTCCCTTAAAAGTGTCAGGGACACAGGAACTCTGCTAGTGCAGGATTTAAAGTACTGAGTTAACAGAGAAAGATGCAAAATCACACAATACTACTCCATTTGATTCAGATGTATGGATTGTTTGCTCCCACATGGTGGTCTTTGGAGAATACTATATTGGGAATCAGCTTCTCCTTGTTTTCAGATTCATTTTTGTATTAATTCTGTGTGCCCTTGGGCAAATCACTTAATCTCCCAGTTCCCCAATTTACTGAACTATAATATGGGACTACCTATTACACAGGGAAGATGGAGCAATTGTGGGGACAAAACATTAGAACAGCAAAGATATAAGCAACCATAATATAAAATGTTATAGAACTAAGTAATTATCTAGAATTAGAAATTACTGGAAGCAGAGGAATTGGTTGGCCCAACACCATATACTTCAGGTCAAATAAAAGTACAAATGCTCCAATTGCCATTTAACCCAGAAATCTAACTGCTTTGTGCCTATAGTAATTTTGTAAAGTTATAATCTTTCATGGGTACATGGGTGTCATGACTTACACTCTTCAAATTCCCAAATAACACACACACACACACACACACACACACACACACACACACACATGCACACATACAAACACACACACACACACACACACACTGCTATAAATACTGGGGGAAAACTGAGTTCTAAACAATTTCATTTTCATCTTTGGCTGGTGATAATAATTTTTCCCAATGACATTACCTATCTTTATCTATTTTTTTTAATTAATGCCCATTCTAAACAGTGCCCAGTTCCAGGTGACATTCACTATTTCATGGCCCTAAGTAACGTGAATCATACTTCCTAGAAATAGTGTTTTCAAAACAAAAAATGTAACTTTAACATTCATTGCACCTAAGTATTTTCAGTGCACAATTATACAAATTCTTCATTTTGCCACACATTGAGTGCAATTATTATAAGACTAAGTCTATTTTACTTGGCAGAAAGTAACAAAAGCTTTCAAACACTTCAAGAGGCAACTGAACATTGGTCTCCCTATTAAAATTGTTTAAGGTGCAAATATAAAAACTATGGGAATGAAAAAATTAATTATAAACGCATGAAGTGGAGAATTCAAAATATGTCCTGCTTCTTAATTAATAGGTAAAATGAAAAGCTATCCTAGTTAGCAGATGGGGAGATATTCACTTTCCCTTTATAAACTAATACATTATTCTTATGTTAGAAAGAAGATGTGGTACATTTATATAATGGAATACTACTCAATAATAAGAAAATATGAAATACTGCCATTTGTGAGGACATGAATGGATCTTGAGAATATTATGTTATGCAAAATAAGTCAGACTGAAAAAGTTAAGAACCATATGATTTCACCCATGTGTGGAATATAAAACTGAAAGTAACAAATGAACAAACAAGAAAAATAAACAAAAACTCATAGATACAGACAATAGTATGATTGTTACCAGAGGGAAGGGGGTGGGGAATAGTATAGGGCAAAGAAGGTCAAATATATGGTGATGGAAGATTTGAATTTGGGTGGTGGGCACACAATGCAATATGCAGGTGATATATCATAGAATCATACACTTAAAACTTATATAATCTTATTAACCAACTAGAGGCCTGGTGTACAGATTTGTGCATTGGTGGGGTCCCTCACATCAGACTGGGGAGGGACCACAGGAGGGCTCCAGGTCATGTCTGGCCTGTCTTGCTCAGTCCCGATCGGCCAGACCCCAACAGCAAGCTAATGTACAGGTCAGAGTGTCTGCTCCCTGGTGGTCAGTGTGTGTCATAGTTAAAGGTTGAATAGTTGCTTAGTCATATATATATATAGACTAGAGGCTCGGTGCATGAAAATTTGTGCACTCGCGGGGGGGGGGGATCCCTCAGCCTAGCCTGTGGCCTCTTGCAGTCCAGGACCTTTGTGGGGTGTCCACCTGCTGGCTTAGGCCTGATCCCCAGGGGATCGAGCCTAAGCTGGCAGTCAGATATCCCTCTGGCATCCCAGGAACTCTTGGAGTATGTTCACCCACAGTTGGACATTTTTAGCGCTGTGGAGGAGGTAGGAGAGGCTCCTGTCACCACCACTGCACTCACAGCTATCAGCCTGGCTTGTGCCTGAGCAGAGCTCCCGCTGTGGGAGTGAAATGACCACCAGGGAGAAGCTCTTGCATTAAGCGTCTGCCCCTTGGTGGTCAGTGTGTTTCACAGCTACCAATCGTTCCCAGTCATTCCACCCTTAGAGTCAATTTGCATATTATCCTTTTATTATATAAGATGTTATCTGATAAATTTAATAAAAATGAATAAGGATCACTTTTTAACTGAATATAAATCATATTTACTAGAGTAAAATGGGTTGCCCTTTAGCTTATTGAAAATTTGATTTTTCAAGAATGCCCCTTTTGTTCTTAATTGTGTTCCAACCTTACTAAATGGCACTCATGTGCTTTGAAATAATAGTACGATGGCCACGACTCAAAGTTGTTTTGAAAGCTGAAAAGCTTGCCAGACCACCAGACAATGGGTCAGATTTGGACTCAGTGATCTGTCAGGTACATTAGAAACAGTGTGGCATTTAGTTCTATTATTTCCGATTTGCAGATTAATTAATTTGAAGTTCAGTTGAGTTTTAAATATAGGCTTTACATTTGGGGCTTGTTCCATTTTATTGATACTGATATTCAAAAGATAGATAATGTCAGTGCTGATATAATAATGTATTTTTAAAAGAATAACTGATATTACTTACTAATTATTTATCTTTTCTAATATGTGCATTATTAAACATTCTGGTTATTTTAAGGTTCTGAGTACTTGCAGTCTTATCAGATTCTAGTTGAACAATCTTTCTTCTATTTTTAAAATATGACTGGCCTTTAGAAACAAACAAACAAACAAACAAACAAAAAGAGAATCTATCTCCATAAACAAAACTACTATAGTTTTTTAATACATGGAATTATTTATTCACAACAAAATATATAAAGCATTTATTACACTATTTGGTTTTGTAAAAATATATAAAAATCAAACAAAAAAATTCCAGAGAAAAATAGTAAAGAACTTGGAAGAGACATTAAGTCCTATGGGACACCAGTGAGTCAGTTCTTACCACTCAACTCCTAATAATCCCAGGCATGAAGCTCTACAGTTATTTTGTTCTTTGTGCGTCTAAACCAAAATCTGATTTGACTGAATTTTGCCTGACTTGATTATGAGACTCTGTTTCCCGCTGGGTCACAGTCCTAGGCTTCTAGTCAGCAATTACTCCATGCAATATGATGTCATCATTCCACTTGTTTTTCATAACATAGCAAATGCTTATGGTTGGGACAGCTCTAGAAAGATTGCTAGAGGTGAACTAGGTTTTTATTTTTATGTCATTTAATTCCTCTGAGATTTACTTTCTCCATCTACAGAAATTGGGATTCAGTACCTACCTCAAGAGATGCTGTGAATATTAAATACTGTTATGCATCTACGAAGCAGCCAGAACCTGACCCCTGGCAGGTGACTTATAAGCTATTCAAGAGTGATTTCTTATACATCCAGATCCTCCTCAAAATGGATTTGACAGAGCACTCAATAAATGTTAGACTTTTTACTCCTTTTTATTTTATTTTTTTGGAGGGGGCAATATTAGTAAGATTCTCATGTTTATATGACATTGATTCACTAAATGTCACTGCTTCGTGTGCTTGGTTATGTCAAAATGTGGGGAGGGACCTTCCTAGCATGACACAGATGGACTAATCAGGCCATAGCCTGCTCATCTGGAGGCTCCAGAAACAGAGAGGAGTAGGAGGCAAACACAATGGCAAGAGATGCCATACCCAACTTGGGGAAGGTGGCTCTGCTGCTGAACCACCAGTAATGATGTCACTTTTCTTGAGCTAGACTTTGAATACCATCCTATCCCAATGTTTTGAAAATCTCTTTTGTACCTTAAAGTACTGCCATCCAGGACATTTGTCTATATCACAGGCTGGGCTTAGTACTATTACCCAGCAGGGAACACATGACAACTGGCATAAGAACAGGCAAGACACCCATTACTTACTTTCATACATCATTCAAGAAGAAATGCTGAGCATATGACTGCCGCACATTCCTGAATTAGGGGTCAGAAATGTATTCTGCCTCAAGTAGCAGAAAGGCAAATAAGACCATTTGGTCTTTTGTCAGATGGTTGCTTCTGTTTTTAGATTCTAGCTCTGAAATTCTGTATCTCTTGTACACTGGAAGTATTTATAAAATATATTCCCAATAATTCTAGAATTACCGCTGATGGACTGAAATATCAGGACATTTATATCCCAGTTTATAAAATATCTTTCTAGAGACAGAAAATTCTAGAAGTAAAATTCACCTCCAGAAGTTAAAGTTATTATTCTGTTTTTTCAAGATTATGATCACCACTCTCACTAATTATCACTTACATCATACTCAGTAAACATGTTTATTTTATTTTAAATTAATATTCAACTTAACTCTTGAGTGGCAGAATTCAAGAACTTGGATGTAGAATGCCTGGATACTATAGAGTTAATTAACATGTCAGGAAAATAATACCCCGGGCAGATAGTGGCTTTAGAACATATTCAGGAGGGCATGGGCTGTATATCAGAACCGGTGTCAACCACAGGCATGATAGAACCCATTGTATGGAAAAACTTATCACTCAAAATCAAACTGCAACATCAACTAAAACTCTATAATGTGTTCTCTGCTTCTTTTTAACCTTCTGTTGTTGCTTATTTGAAAATCCTGGCAACTGTCAGTGATGGAATATTCATGAGGCTATACTCATTCCAAGACTAAAATGTTAGATTCTGCCACTTTTTCATAGATGGCAGTAGAAGTGCGATTTCATTTAAATAGAAGTCTTTTTTTTTTTAAACACAACCTACATACGTGAGTCAGTAACAATTGTGGTTGAACCATAAATGTAATTTTCATGAATGGTAAATCTGTTTGCTCTCTTACCCTGGATATTTCTACTTTTTAAATTTTTATTTTATTACTAGCCTGGCAATTTGTCAAAAGATTGGCTAGCTCCTGATTGCTTCTATGGGAAAAAAACTCATTTTTAAAATTAAACATTTTTGTATAAATATTTATTTTAAATTTAATATTGATTTCCCATAATCACAAGATAAACTAATAATAGGGTCCTAAAGTATAGCAATAGCATAACATTTTGATAATATGTTGGATACAAACATACAAATATTTTCAGGCACCTTTCTCCATAAAAAATCCTTTAGCCAGTAAGCACATGGTAAACACACAGAATATATCTCATAATTCTATGCAAATATCAGAAAGCGGTTCAATTTAGCTCTCTCAATAACAACATAGGATTATTATGAGTGTAATAGTTTTATGTTCAAGTGGGATTCTGCTGTATTAAATTCATTGTTAATCAAATCAGTCAAGCTCTCTCTGGGATGTCAATTTACACATTTGCAAAACATTAGCAGTGGTTAATGTTTGATTTATTCATATGTTTGACTACTCATATACACCTTTAAAAAGAAGGCTTTCACCTCTCAATGCTATATTCTTTTATCTTTAGGGATGGTGAACAACATATACTTTAGTTCCAATAGGATATAATTAACTCTGATAATGTAACTGTTAATGCCTTAAAAATCAAGGCAATATTTATTCCATGACACTTCTGATTTTGGAAGGCAAGTCTTATTGTTCCTAAGTGTTTGGGCTCTAGTTGCAAAGCATCATGCCAAAAAGTTTCAGGAGGTGAAAGCAGTGGACCCAAGAGAAAAGTTTCTGGTCCACGGGGCTAAAGGCAGTGTTTGGGCTCACCCCAGTGAATAAGAGAATCATCTGTGCTCACACTTTTGTCTGAGTCCCTTCACCTTGTAATCTCGTTTCTTCACACGATTCCTCTGCAAAGGAAACTGTAGAGGTGAAATTCGCTACATACAAAGCAGGTGTTAGAGGTGTTCAACCTCATCTATGCCTTTATTGCAGCTTGACCTTGGGAAGTCAGTACATGCTTAGAAGTTCATTATTGCAAACTTAGTATTTAGATTTAGATTCTATTCTCATTTATTTAGTATTTATTACATGCTAGGTGCGTTCACACTTTCAATTTTGACATTAACTCTCTGAGGAAGGAGAAAGGCAGTATCATTCCCTTTAGACAAATCAAACTCTGAGGGATCCAGGGACTTGGCCAAGGAGACATAATCAAGGGGCAGACCTGACCTAAACACTGGTCTTGTCACTCCAATCTGGAACCCTTGGCAGTAAACTCTGCCTTTTCTAATCACAGCTCCTGCCCCATTTCTATCACAAGGTGGATGTGAAAATCCAATAGGTCATGCAAAGGAAAGTTCTTTGTAAGCTGTAAAGAGCTGTAAGGTACAGACTAACACAACCATTACCCCCCACTAACTGGTTAACAAGAGTAACTTAAGCTTCTTCTTCTCTAACAGGAAAAACAAGTTCTCACTGACATCATTTTAGGAAAAACACTAATGATCAATATAGGTAGGCACTCTCATTTTTCAATTTTTGGTGAGAAACTGGGCTTTACACACCAATCTTTAAAAAAGATATTAATTCTGTTTTGAAATGTGCTCAAGGAAAACTGTATATTAGTCTCACACACAATTGGGAAAGATGCTCAAATGAGAGCGTCTCCATCTTGAAAATGAGAACGGGGTCAATTATGGAATGCATAAAGAGGAAAATACCAATATCCTAGTTTTAGTTAAAAGAGTAATACAAGCTAAACACATACCCAAATAAAGATACGAGGCTATGAGTTGGAAATTCAGGCTCTAGAGAAAATATTACCAATGAGTATTATTGGCTGAAATGACAAACTTGTTCGTCTACACTGATATGTTTCCTTGTTAATTAATTAACCTGTAATTTTTGGGGTGACACTGGTTAATAAAACCATGCAGGTTTCAAGAGTACAATTCAATAAAATATCTGCACACAGCACTGTGCATTCATCCATCGCCCAAAATAAATTCTCTTTCCAGCCCCATTCATCCCTACTTTGCCACTTACATCTTCTCTCACCCAATTTCCCTCTGGCTGTCACCATACTGTTGTCTGTGTCTCATATATATATATATATATATATACTGGAGGCCGGGCTGCCGGTACTGGCTTCCCTCTGCACTTGGGCCCTGGGCTTCCCTTGCAGCCCTGGCTATGTCCGGAAGGTTGTCCGGAAGGATGTCCAGTCTAATTAGCATATTACACTTTCATTATTATAGATAATTTTTTCTTAACACCTTCAACTGTTTTCACCCAGCCCCCCTTTAATAGCTGTCTGTCTGTCCTATGAATTTATTCTTCTGTTCCTATTTTGTTTGTTAAATTATTTTGTTCATTAGACTCACATGTAAGTGAGATCATATGGTATTTGTCTTTCTCTGACAGACTTACTTCACTTTGATCTGTTTCAATAAATATATTTTCAATGCTTTTTTTTTAGTTGGACTATGAAGATTGTGTCATGATGGTCATTTTAAGAGCTGGTTCTTATATTGCTACCTATATGAATTATTATTCTGTATTAACTTCTTTCCATTTACAGTGATCAATAACATTTCCATTTGACCCCCTCCCCCTACTTGTAACTATCTTGCTCTGGGTCAAGCTTGAATTGAATAGATACTTAGGGACAAAGAATTATCTACTATTTGCCCAGTAGAATAAACATTGGCCCACATAACTCTTTTTCCAACCAGAGATTATGTTATCATAAAAATGAACTATGTACTGAATAGTCAGAAGCAATACATTATACAAAATGGCTATTAAAAATGTAATGCTTGGCATTTAAGTAATAAAATTTCCATCCATACATAAGTAGATGAATACATATGATACTACATTTTGCATAGCAAAATAAATATAGTATATGAAATATTCTAGATGTATATGTAATATTATAGAAATGTAGAAAATGAATAGACAAAAGAAAATTATAAATAGAGTATATAAACTCACATTTTAATATTTCTGGTTCTAAGCTTTTTTAAAACTGTTTTCTCAATTTTTGGTTATTTATAGACAGTTTCTCTGAACTTAAGCAGAAGATCTGATTTACTTTAAATAAAAAAAATATGCTCAAATAATATAATAATTTCAAATATGTACTTTTAGTAGCTGTTGACACCATTTATTCATGTCATCTGAATGTATTTCTTAAGGCAAGAGACTTACAAGGCAAATGTATACAAACCATAATTTAATCATTGCAAATAAGGAAAGCCTAGGAATGAAAGTGAAATACAAGTCTTTCTCCAAGTGAAAAGAGCATACTAAAATGAAGATATTTAAAACAATAAAATTCAATAAATTAAATGGGAGATACTGTATAATGGTAGAGTTTTTGGTAAATATCTATATCTTTGTTAAAATAAGTTTTTAGAAAGAAATAGTAAAGAATAAAATTAAAAAATCCATTTTTCTCTTGCATTTCATTGTCAACAGAATGTTTCTATATTTCATACAACCAAAAAGAATCCACTATTTTAACCTTTTGCATTTACAGATTCAGTAGAATTTTGAGTTTTATCTAAAGCCATTTTTAATTAGAAACCAACAATGAAATAGCTTATCAGATATTTTATTTCTTCCTTCAAAAATCCACATAGGATTGTTTGGTGACTTTGCTTTGAAGAAAGTGTCTTTTATTACTTATTTTAGTACAACACATTAAAATCAAATATCTCCTGTAGCAAAACGATTCAAGTCCCTGGAACTCAAATAATTTTCTAATAAAAAATGCATGAGACAAATAAATGCACTTTATGTTCCACAAGAAAAGGCAGTTTCAACAGGCTAATGCTCAGAGAAAATTCATTTTATCAACCAGCCATTTCATTCTTTGGTGCTGTTACAAGCTCCTTCCAGTTGCTAGGCAACCATAATTCATAGTACCTTTTAATGGATACTATGCTACTGCTGAGAACATTAAGGTGAAGAGAATAAATGCCTTGGGTGAATCTTGAAATCTTTCATTATGCATGTCATTCTATTTCTGTAATGCTATAATGCTGAAATGTTTCTGTGGCAGGAAACTGAGTTGTAGTAATTGCATATTTCACTCATATATGTTTTGTAAGCAGAGCAGCACGTACTTGTCTAAAATGAGTTATTTCAAACATGATTGAAATTGGACTTTTCTACTTCTAAAGGTAGTAAATAAATCTAAAGAAAGAAAGAACAGGTTTAGAGTAAAATGTCTTGAAACTTCCAGTAAGAATGAAGAAATCTTACAGCACAAATCAAAAGCAATCAAGCTGGTATAAGCTCGATCAGAATTGTTTATACATTTGTTGAACATAGAGGTTTAAATATGAAAATACTATAGATAGAATGTACTGCAAGCCTTAAGACAATCCAGACCACCTTCATAATCAGGTATACATATGCCAGCAATATTCATGAGTCCAAGTTTTATTGAATCTGGGAATGCACTATGTATACTTTTCATATTGTCAAATGGAAGAGATCTATAATAATAAAAGCATAATATGCAAATGGACTGAACGACCGAACAGCACAACGACCATCTGGATGAACTTCTAGACACCACACTATGACACACTGGCACCAGGCCAGCCAAGGTGGGTGGATGCGAATGGTGGGGGTCCCTGCCATGGCCCCACGATCACTCCACAGAGGGAGGCCCAGGCCATCCTCTGCTGGGCGATTGATGGGGGCTTTGCAATCACCCTGCAGAGGAGGCCCAGGCCACACTCTGCATGGCGATAGATCACGGAGCCTGGGCCTCCTTCTGCTGAGCAACTAATGGTGGAGCCCTTCGATTGACTGCCCCAAAGAGGGGGACGCTCAGGCTACCCAGCCAGCAGCGCTGCAGTGGGTTGGTAGGGCAATCAATCTGGGAGCCCCATGGTCAATCGCCCTGCAGAGGGAAACCCAGGCCACCAAGTGATTGCACCCCATGCCTATTGCCTGCAGAGGGAGACAACCGGTGGCAGGGAGGGAGGGCAGTGCAGCACAGATGGCAAGCAGTGGCTGGGGTGGGGGTGGGGCCAGCTTCAGGCAGCCGGGGAAGGAAATCCCTGATAGGCCTTGATCCCCACCGGCCAGGCCTAGGGACCCTACCCGAGGCGTCTTGGATTGCGAGAGGGCACAGGTGGGGCTGAGGGACACCTCTCCCATGCACAAATTTCATGCACCGGGCCTCTAGTATTATTTATGGATATAGTAATATTTATTGTACAGCATAATATTTTGGTTTAATTATAAACATTATTTTATTTTTTCTAATACCAGTAACTTATCTCTCTATTTTTAGATATATATTTATCTTATTATATTAAAAACTAAACCTAGAATTTAAACTCAGAATGAGTGAACTTTTTCTCTTTTTCCCCTCAATGTGGAGTACATAATTCTTTTAATGCAAAAAGAATATCCTTTTTTTCTTATACGTAGATGCCATTTTTAACTCTTCCTTATTTCATTTTCTTACTGGTCACCATTAATTTGTGGGCTTAAAAAAACCCCAACCAACCATGCCTCTATCTGCATGCATGAATGAAAAAAATGAACAATTCAATCTACTGTCTGCATGTTGAACCAAACCAGTGGTTCTTAATTGATGGTGGTAGTAAGGGGATCTCATAAAAGGATCTGTGGGCTCACCCAGAACTCTGAATCAGAACTCCTGGAAAATGGGTGTATGTGGGAGAAGCACAGAGTTTGGGACTCAAACCCACGCACGCTAAGAAAACAATGTCGCATTTGGAGGCTTCCCCAAATCTAGTATGTGGGTGTTGCATTAGGTTTCAACTCGCATCTGCGAACTTTTATTAGAAAGATACATTTTACCTGTTGCCTGGAAAGATGAGCTAGTCAGTCATATTATTTTGTCCAAAATGGGAGATAAATCTTTCTGTCCCCTGGTCATTTGGATTATTTAAATTCACTTTTCTTTTGATAGATGCATGAAGAGAACATCTACCCCTTCACAGTAAAATGTGGCTCTTTGTTTTTTCCTCAGTCCATCCTTCTGCCTGAAAATAATGCTGAGTATCCTTCGTGAGTGTTTGAAAATCCAGCCATCTTTTCATGAACTCCTGTGAACGCTGCTCAGTATCCTCTTGCTTAGAATAATGCCAGCTCTCCTGGCTCTTGGCAAGTGTCAGCCCTGTTACAAAGCTTTCATATGACTTTGTACCTACCTTCTGTTCTCACTAACTGCTGGCTGGAGGCCCAGCCCAAAGCATGAAAATAAAAGTAGCTGTCCTAAATTAAAAAAAAAAAACTTAAAAAAACCTGTTTATCCTTTAAACCTTTAAAAAATATCTTGTCTCTGAGTGAAACCTAACCTTTTACAAAAAGCACTAACTGAGCAAATAGGATTCATGTGGTTCATCCAGGTACTGATCACAGAAATTAAGAATTGCAGAACTAAGTCAGGGTGAGACCAGAGACCCTGGAGGAGCGAGAGAAGACATGATTTTGTAAGAATTGGTGCTACTGAAGTACAATATTAAACAAGAGTTCCACGGTGAGTGTAAAGGGAATTTACCATAGTGCAAATGTGTAGTGGACACTTGTTTTCGACAGGGTGTTAAAATTGAGGGTCTCGATCACATGCCATCATTAAAAATCCCACGGTAAATGTACTTCTTGTAGAAGGAGGCAGGCTAGTCAAAAGCTTCTGGACAGACTCCAACTGTGTAATTATATCCTATCTAAATTCCCTGTGTAGTTTCAACTGGATAAGGTATTTTTCACTTCTAACCCAGAATTCAGATACGTATAGCTTTTCTCTGCCCTGCTAAGCAGCTGCAGCATTTTCCCCCCAATGGTATGTAGAATTGGACTCAGGTGGGGTTTTCCACCAATTTTGGGAATGTTCATCTTTGCTTTCCAAGTTGAATGAGGGATCTTTTTGAAAATTGGCTAATATTTACATTACTAAAAGTCTCATTAAATTGGGATACATGGTAAGTATAGAATTTGTGAACAGGAAGTGACCTCAGGGGTCATCTAGTCTTGCATCCTTCCTTCATGGGGGAAAAACTGAATTGCTAGTGAGTTAATACATATCCAGGGCATATTATGTGGATGTAGAGATACTTAATTAATGATGGCTTGAAGTTATGCAAAATATATGATAGCAGATCCAGAACTCTTAACCCTGGACCGTGGCCTGCTCACCCAGGGCTCTTCACTATGCTACTGTGTTTTATATATTTTTTTCTAATAGAAGCATTATCATATTCCTGGTTATAGAGGTTAGATAAACAAGCAGTATCAAAATGAACCATACTAGTACTATCAACATTTTAGCAATTAAGTAAGAATATATATTTAGAAAACAGAGCTCAGGTCACATCAAACTAGTATGATGTGTTTCAATGAGAAAAATACCCAAGTACACTGATTTGAATGATTTTCTGAAGAAAGATACTAAAATTTTGGATCGTCAAGATGCTACACTATATAGCAATTTACAAAATACTTTCACATTGTTAAATGTGTCACTTTTTGGTATGTGTGTTTGATATTTATCTTTCCTCCTGGACTGTAAATATGCAGCTGATAGGGACAATATATATTTATTAATTTATACTTAAACACACACACACACACACACACACACACACACACACACACACACACACATTATTTGTTTGTTTACTGCTCTATGTGCTCCTAAAGCTCAGAGCCTAGTTTTAAGTAGGTGGTACAATAAATATTTGCTGTTAGATTATTTAGAGGTTTTCCAGGTTATAAGGAAGCATTGTTACATTTTTGATTTCTCTCAACTTCAAAGCATATTGGGGATTGAAGCACCATTTCCACCTGTGGTGGAGCTCTGGCAATACCTAGAAAATGATATTTGCTGGACATTCTATTGAATCAAAATGATGACTTCTACCACCAGATTCCTGATAAGCTCATAGATAATAGCCATACTTCCATAATCAGGTCCATGTATTTCTTATCTTTTTCCTTTTTTGGTCTTTTTTAAATCTGAAGCAATGGTAGCAGAGATCTAACCATGGTAATTACCCTATTTTTTTTGTTTCCCCACATTTCATTGGCTAATAATACTCAAAGTTTCCATAGGCTCACTCTGAATTCATACCTGCCATGTAGTAGAAGCTCAATAATTGTTTTTTTTATTTTTTATTTTTATTTTTTTTTAATTAATTTTTATTAATTTTTTATACATATCTCCCCATTGCCCCCCCTCCCTCCCAGGTGTACCCCGACCCCCCAGTGTCTGTGATCATTGGTTATGTTTATAAGCATGCATACAAGTCCTTTGATTGATCACTTATTTACCTCACCTAACTTTAATCTTTCTGCTATAATTTCACAGTCTGTTTGATGCTTTATGATTTTTGTCCTCCTGAGAATTATCAGTCTACTCCCTTTCTGTGCTCCTGATTCTATTATATTCACCAGTTTATTCTGTTGATCAGATTTTTAATTCACTTAATTTTTAGATTCACTTGTTGACAGATGCGTATTTGTTGTTCATAATTTTTTGTCTTTTACCTTTTTCTTCTTCCTCTTCTAAAAGAGTACCTTTCAGCATTTCATATAATACTGGTTTGGAGTTGATGAACTCCTTTAGCTTTTTCTTCTCTGTGAAGGTCTTTATCTGCCCTTCAATTCTGAATGATAGCTTTGCTGGATAGATTATTCTTGGTTGTAGGTTCTTGTTGTTCATCAAGTTGAATATTTCTTGCCACTCCCGTCTGGCCTGCATCGTTTCTGTTGAGAAATCAGCTGACAGTCGTATGGGTGCTCCCTTGTAGGTAATAAACTGTTTTTCTCTTGCTGCTTTTAATATTCTCTCTTTCTCTTTTGCTCTTGGCATTTTAATTATGATGTGTCTTGGTGTAGTCCTCTTTGGATTCCTTTTCTTTGGGGTTCTGTGTGCTTCCTGGACTTGTAAGTCTATTTCTTTTACCAGATGTGGGAAGTTTTCAGTCATTATTTCTTTAAACAGGTTTTCAGTATCTTGCTCTCTCTCTTCTTCTGGCACCCCCACAATTCTGATGTTGGTACACTTGAAGCTGTCCCAGAGGCTCCTTATATTATCTTCACATTTTTGGATTCTTTTCTCTTCTTGCTTTTCCAGTTGAATGTTTTCTGCTTCTTTATATTTCAAATTTTTGACTTGATCCTTGCCTTTCTCTAGTCTGCTGTTAGTACTCTGTATAATAGTTTTTATTTCAGTCAGTGTATTTATCATCTCCTCTGGGGTCTCACTAAATTTATCCATCTTTTCTAGCATATTCTTGCAAAACCTTATAAGCGTGGTTTTGAACTCTATATCCAGTCGTTTTTTTTCCTCCATTTCTTTTGCTTGTAATCCCTTCCCTTGTCTCGGCATTTTCACTGTGCCGGGGAAACTTCTGTGCTGGATTCAGCCGCAGAAGCCTCTGCTGAGCTTGGGAGGGTGGAGTCTCAGGGCTTAAGGGACCGCCTTGCCTTCCAGTCGGCCCCGCCCTCCACGGCCCCTGAGTCTCACGTGACTGGGTAATGGCTGGAGCGGTCCTTGTGCGCGCGCACCCGCAGCGCCTCTGACCGCTGTCTTTCCGGCTCCCCTGCGAACCAGGACCACACGAGTCTAGGTCTCCAGGGTTTCGCCCAAAACAGGGGCTTAGTGGAGTCAGAAGTGGCACAGTTCAGAGGGTCTGTCTCCCGCCCACTCGCGAAAGCCAGCGGCACAATAAGCAATCTGTCCTCCTCAATAATTGTTATTGGTGAAAAAATAAAAATAAAATAACCAAATCTGAATAAATAGAGCACATGATAGGGGGGATGGAACAGGGCTCTGAGTCAGCTTCTGGTTCTCATTCTTGTTTTTCCATAAATCAGTTGTATAGCCATTTAAATTCCCAGAATTGGGGCTTTCCCATCCTAACATGAGGAAGGTGTTGACTAAACATCAACAAGTCACTTCACAGCTGAAAGCAAAGACAGGTTTGCCTTTCAAATCCTTTTTGCCCTGTTAAAGTGGTACCTGGTGATAAACAATAGGACAATCCAGTGGCTAGAAGTCACTATTATGTCACCATAAAATGTCTCTATTATGCAAAATTAGATAATTAGCCATTGAATAATTTCAAATTATTTTATTTCACTATCGCAGAGGAACAATTACATTTATTCATTAAATGTCCACCTTTCTAAAAAGTTTTTTCTTTTCTTCCATTGACGGGTAGTTTCTCATTTGAAACTTTTCTAATTTGAAAAGTGTCCTTTGCAAAACAAAACAAAACAAAACAAAAAAGTTTAATTACAATTTACTTGAGATGTATTGCTTTGTTTTGAAAATGGGAAATACCTCCAGTATGCCCTAGCTAGTTTGGTTCAGCGGATAGAGTGTCAGCCTGTGGACTGAAGGGTCCTGGGTTCCATTCCTGTCAAGGGCACATGCCTGGATTGTGGGCTTGTTCCCCAGTAGGGGGCGTGCAGTTGGCAGCCAATCAATGATTCTCTCTCATCATTGATGTTTCTATTTCTCTTTCCCTCTCCCTTCCTCTCTGAAATAAATAAAAAGAATATATTAAAAATTGAGAGAGAAAATACCTCCAGTACTTAAGCTGTCAGAGGTTGACCAAGATCATTATTCGTAAACTCTGCCTTCTTAGCTGGATAAGATGTACAGGTGGAGACTTTTGGGTAAACATAAGCTTTACCAAATTTGCTTCTTTTTCTATAAATCAACCCAAGTTTCAGGCGTTGTGTGGGGATAGATTTTCAGTGATTGCACTGTTGAAGTTCACGATGTGTACCATGACTTGTATTCTTCCTTTGTACTGTCAAAAGTATAGAGTTACGTACTTCCCTTAAGTGAAATGAGCCAGTCAGAGAAAGACAAGTATCATCTGATCTGACTCACATGTGGAATTCAATGAACAAAATAGATTCAGAGACATAGAAACAGGCTGATGAATCTCAGAGGGAAGGTGGGGGAGGGTGGGTAAAAAGAGATCAACCAAAGAACTTATATGCATATATGCATAACGCACAGACACAGACAATAGGGTGGTGAAGGCCTGAGGTGGTGGGTAGGGATGGGCTAGAAGAGGTTAATGGGGAAAAAAGGGATGTATGTAATACTTTCAACAATAAAGATTAAAAAGAATGTAGAGTTACAATTTCAATTTCCTTCTTCATTTATATTCCATTATCCAATCATCTAATTTTGATCCTAAGGTAATGTTTACTCCCATTTCTGAATATTCTTTGGGTGGTGTTTTGTCATAATCTTGCCCAAGACAGAGCAAAAAGAGTACAGCATTGCACAATTTCCCCTTGCCAACATTTTGAGGCCATTTTCCTTTTAATTACTGTCAAATTCAATTTCACACCTTTTCATTCTTTGTTTAAGGATGTACTTTTCTAGGGAATATAAAATATTAACTGATATTTACACTTTGCAAAAGCTTCCTATTAATCTTCCCCTGAAACAAATTTAACTGTAAGTTCAATATTAATTTGAAGTTGATGGGGATGACTATTATATAAACAGAGAAAATGAATTTCCTGTCAAGTAAACATGTTTTTTTTTTTAAACCTTCTGTTTGGTCCAACACTTGTATGGTAAGGGTCATAATAATTCAAGAACATGAAAAACTAATATCTTAATTGTGCAAAGAGGAAAAGAAAGTGGCTGTTCAATATCATTTATCAAAGCAAAAAGAACTAAAAACGAGAGACCCACCCAGTGGAAGGTCACAGCCAATAACACTTCTGCAAATAGAAAAGGATGCTGAAGCATCAGATCTAAATTGCTGTTTGCTGGGAATTTTAATGGAGTTCTACGTCACATTATAAAATGTTTAATTGTAACCCCATTTTAATAACACCATCTGATTAAATGAAAAGACGCCTTGCTGATCGCAATTACAATCTGTCAAACTGCATATTTATTTACAGTTTGGTTTTCTGAAACCATAAGATAAAAAAAGAAAACTCTATTCAGCTTGTCAGGAAACTATAATTATTGTGTATCCTTCTGTCAGTTTCTGCATAAAACTTTTGGTCCTAAAATGGATCTAATTATATCTACATCAACATTTTTATAAACGCTCCATTTATTCCCCCCTCCATCTCAGTGAAATCTTTGTTGTTAACTAGGAAAAACATATTCTCTCTTTTTAAAAGGCATTAGCCAGGCTTGTTTGCTTTCTTTCCTTCAAGATGTTATATAATCAAACATTCTTTTCTAAATATAAAAATATTTGCTTATGTCCCTCTCTTTCCTGGCATGAGATTATGAAAATAACAACAACAACAAAAAACCCACCCAACCGTTTTTGGCTGTTCTAGAAATACTGTACTGTTTGCAATTGTCTTGGATATCATAAAATTCCTTCAGTCTGCAGCAATGAAAACCTAAGTCTCTTTTCATAATTATACTCTGACATTCAAGGCCTAGGGCTCTGTTACCTCCACAAGTAGGAATAAACTGTTGGATTCCCTGGGGAAGGAAGAATTGGCCAATGGGGATGTCTTTTCTCTGAGGTCCCCTGCCAACACTTCTCAACCCCCTTGTATTTCTCCTGCTCATCTATTTGCTATGCACTCAGCGGCTTCATTCTTCTTAGGGTCACCCACTTTGCCAATGTAGAAATAACCCAAACACTGAATGTATTTTCAATCAGACATGTTTTACAGCCCATTTAGCCGGAAGTCTTGCTAATTTCATCGATATATTTATGTTAAGATGTTCATGGATAATAGTGCTTAACATTCTGCCATCCTGGGAATTATAATTATGGATGTCAACTAAAGCCCAATAGAATACTCAGTGGATTTGTTTAAAGGAGTTTCAGGACTGTGGCTCTCAGCATGAAGGCAGCACAGACAATAATTTAGCATAAGGGGCTGAATCGGACACTCCTTGTGTCCTTCCACTGCTGATGTTTTCTAATAGACCACTACAACATTCCAGGTCAGTAAAATCAGTAACTATTTGGAATGAAAGCAGAGCAGTTCCTGGAGAGCACAAAGTAGGTGCCCAGTTTCTTATACAGAAAGCTTATAGGAGGAAAGTAATGGGCATTCAATTTGTGGGATCTCAA
Source organism: Lasiurus cinereus (assembly GCA_011751065.1). NCBI lineage: Eukaryota > Metazoa > Chordata > Mammalia > Chiroptera > Vespertilionidae > Lasiurus > Lasiurus cinereus. Next base: position 3,712,139 of record JAAGEH010000040.1, read on the forward strand.
ATATGCTCAGTGTCTTCAAATACAATATAAAAAAAGATCCAGAAACTCGAAAGAGGAAGTGTAATATATAAAACTCGAGACAATTACATGATCTAAGAAAAACTTATAGTAATTGTGTTAATGGGGAATCCAGAGGTTATTATTTCCAACCTTTTACACATAAACACACATACGATTTAAACATGGCACATGGGGTCTGGCTGGCATGGCTCAATGGTTGAGCATTGACCTATGAACCAGGAGGTCATGGTTCTAATCCTTGTCAGGGCACATGCTCAGGTTGAGGGCTCAATCCCTAGTTGGGTGTGTGCAGGAGGCAGCTGATTGATTCTTTCTTGATGTTTCTATCTCTCCCTCCATCTTCCTCCCTCTCTGAAATCAATAAAAAATATATTAAAAAAATAAACATGACACATAGGCCTTTATGATGGGATTGCTGCCCATCTGGCTGGTCTCCAGCCCTCTCATGCACCTTACATATTTACATTTATCTCTCATTTCCCAAACATGCCACTCTGACCTCTGTGCCTTTCCTTGATCATGCTGTCCCCCTTCCTTGTTCATGTGGGTTTCACACCTCCACATACTGAAAATCCAGCTTTGAAAGTCTCCTGTATACCATTTCTAAATAATCTAGCTTTGAAAGTCACCTGTACACCATTCATGAGCAATTTCTCCTATGTTCTTTATGCAATTTTTTTATACCTCCTTCAAAGCAATGATCATAACATACTATATCTTTGTATGGCTCTTGAGAGGTCCAGTGCACAAAATTCATGCATGGAGGGGGTGTCCTTCAGCCCAGCCTGCTACCTCTCCAATCTAGGACCCTTTGAGGGATGTCTGACTGTCCATTTAGGCCTGATCCTACCTGGATTGGACCTAAGTGGGCAGTCAGACATCCCTCTCACAATCCAGGACTGCTGGCTCCCAACTGCTCACCTGCCTGCCTTCCTGATTGCCGCTGATCACTTCTGCCTGCCAGCCTGGTCACCCCCTAACCACTCCCCTGCCAGCCTGATTGATGCCTAATTGTTCCCCTGCCAGCCTATTTGCTCCTAACTGCCCTACGCTGTGGGCCTGGTCACCTCCAACTGCTTTTCCCTGCAGGCCCAGTCACCCCCAACTTCCCTCCTCTGCCAGCCTGGTCACCCCTAACTGCCCTCCCTTGCAGGCCTGGTCCCTGCCAACTACCCTCCCCGACTGGCCATCTTATGGTGGCCATCTTGTGTCCACATGGGGGCAGGATCTTATGACCACATGGGGTCAGTCATCTTGTGTATTGGAGTGATGGTCAATCTGCATATTACTTTTTTATTAGATACCGTAGTATAGAGGCCTGGTGCACAGGTGGGGGCTAGCTGGTTTGCCCTGAAGGGTGTCCTGGATCAGGGTGTTCTCTTGGGGCATGGGGTGCCTGGGTGAGGGGCTTGTGGTGGTTTGCAGGCCAGCCACGCTGCCCAGCAACCCAAGCGGAGGCCATGGTATCTGGGATTTATTTATCTTCTACAATTGAAACTTTGTAGCCTGGAGCAGAGCCAAGCCTTCTGCTGCATAGCCACTGAAACTCTGTTGCCTTAAGCGATGGCCAGAGTGTGCAGAAAGCTTGGCTTCCTCTTTCACCAGGGGCAACCCAAGCCTCTCCTGCTCTCTCTGTGGCCAAAGCCATCTTGGTTGGGCTAATTTGCATACTCTCTCTGATTGGCTGGTGGGCATGGCTGGTGGGTGTGGCTTGTGAGTGTAGCAGAGGTGCGGTAAATTTGCATATTACTCTTTTATTAGATAGGAGATATTATATATATATATATATATATATATATGCGTGTGTGTGCGTGTGTGTGTGTGTGTGTGTGTGTATGCTGAATGAATTAATCCAAGAGTCTTGTTCATCTTTTTGATGAAGAACCACTTGCTTCAAACTGTCTCCTAGGGACAAAATTACTTCAGCCTAAAGCAGTCTACTCAAGGCACCAGCAGTTCAATTTTACACAGTGGTTTGTGTGTGTTTTCTTTTAATACAAAGTTGAAAATTGCCTACAGCTTTCTCTCCTTCATCATTTTGTCCTTTAGAAGTTCTTATTAGCAGGATGACCTTGACTATCTTCCTGTGTAAGAACAAGCAGGTTTGGAGATTAGTGACTTTCAGAGAACACAGAAAAACCATAGCTTTTTGGTTTTCAACTCTGGTTGCACAGTAAAATCACCTGGGGAGTTTTGAAAAACATACTAAATACTTAGAGCCCTTCCCATAAGAACTAGATAGAATGGCTTTGATTTGGAGCCCAAGCATTTGCCTCCTGCTGAACACTTAGGCTAGACAGGCTAGTAATTCTTCCTACTACTGAAATTGTGGATCCAGGACAAGTAGCACAGGCCTCACCTCTCAGGCCACACCCTTAGACTTGCTGAATCATAATCTAGATTTAACAGATCTCGATGATTTCCATGCACATTAAAGTTTCAGAAGTACTGAATATGTCTCTTAATCTCTTTTGGATCTCACGTTTCCGGGATCTTGTTTCTGACAGGTAGCAGAGTAAAGGAGGTGGCAGGAATTGACTCCATCCTCTAACAGCATTTCTACATCATGTTAAATTGCCCTCATTGTCCCACACTTTGATATGGTAATACCCAAATTTCAGTTAAGACTGCATTGAGTTATTGCAATGGTCTAGGCATCCATATGCAAACCATATAAGTGTATAGATGTGGCTGACAAAGTTTCTTCAAGTCTTTACAAATGCTATTGAGAGTCATAAAATACAAATTAACTCAGTAGCATTACTGACTCCTTGGATGTTATGTGTTTTAAATTTAATGAATCTTGAAAGTTCAATTACTGTAAAGTTGATGGAATTTGAGAACTGTTTAAAAATAGGATATAAAAATTTGAGGAACTACTATAGTTAAAATTTTAAGGGGAGCCCTTCAAAGTGGGGTAGATGTTTGCTAGATCCTGTGTGAACAGAAATAACAGGAGGTTTCAATGTCCGACTCGCTCATTATGCAATGGATACTCTTTTATGTCCAGTAGATGGCCCACATTTTGTCAGAGGATGTTGTGACAATATGAATTAGATTATTTGAGAATTTACTTTTTCTCCTGGAATACATACAATTTTGATATAAAGAAAGTTAATTGAAGGGCATGGTTTGATTGATAAAAATGTAGTTTGCAAATATCTTTTAAAAGGCCCATTTCCTTAGTAGCAGAGTCTTATAAATTCTTTCCAAGGCACAAAGAAATAGGCCTGCAGAGGACTTATTTGTATTCCTCTACTTTAGCTGTATGTGTCCCCGACTGGGGGTCCTAGCACTAGTGTGAAGCCATCGTTGGTCTTTATCAAGAATAGCCAAAAGATAGTTATAAATAAACATAATCATGGTCTAATGATAGTAAAGATCCGGGCATCAGCAGAACATGCATCTTGGACAAGTAAAGACATGTCTTTTCCTAAAAATATTTCTCTATTAAATGTCTTGGTGAAATATTTCCCAGGTTATCTCACCTTTTTCTTCAAAGAAGCTTTATTTTGTATAGTGCATTTTGTAGTCTTTTTCCTTTTCACTGTCAAATTACACAACCTCTTGAATATCTTCCAAATCCCCTTGGAGTTTATTTCATGGTTTTAATACAGGATGGCCCATTTCAAGCAGTTCCCTTTGAAAGTATTGAACGGGGACTGTTTTAAATGGGTCACTCTCAGTTTGGGACAAGGGTAGTTATTCAGTTTAATATCCTGGACATGTAGCTGGAGAGATCATTAAAAATGTCCAGGCACTTCAATGGCAAGACTTGAAGCAGAATGGGAATTTATAAATAAAATCAGGAATATCTAGCTGTACTCTGAATTCTATACTACTCATTTATTTATTACTAGAGGCTCGGTACATGAAATTCGTGCATGGGGGAGTACCTCAGCCTAGCCTGCACCCTTTCCAATCTGGGACCCTAAGAGGGATGTCTGACTGCCCAGTTAGGCCCAATTCTACTGGACTGCTGGCTCCCAACTACTTGCCTGCTTGCCTTCCTGACTGCCCCTAACTGCTTCTGCCTGCCAGCCTGATTGATGCCTAACTGCTCCCCTGAAAGCCTGTTTGCCCCTAACTGCCCTCCCCTGCAGGCCTGGTCACCTCTAACTGCCTTCCCCTACAGGCCTGGTCACCCCTAACTGCCCTCCCCTGCAGGCCTGTTCACCCCCAACTGCCCTTCCCCGCAGGCCCGGTCGTCCCCAACTTCCCTCCTCTGCCAGCCTGGTCACCCTTAACTGCCCTCCCTTGCAGACCTGGTCCCTCCAAACTGCCCTCCCCGGCTGGCCTGATAGTCCACAACTGTCCTTCCCTGTTGGCCATCTTATGGTGGCTATCTTATGTCCACATGGGGACAGCCATCTCTGACCACATGGGGGCAGCCATCTTGTGTGTTGGAGTGATGGCCAATTTGTGTATTACTCTTTTATTAAATAGGATAGGTACTAGTATATGTGTATACAGTATATGTTTATTGAGAATATAAGTACTTTTTAACTAAATTTACCCTATTTTAATAACATAAGGGTTAAATTCATAAAATGCATAATTATATAAAGTATTATACCATAGATAAACCCTCATTGAAACTTATTTGTTATTCAGCATCAATTAAATACTGAAATTGCTGAACTGAAACATCATTTTGAATTGCAATGGAAGATGATCAAGTCACCTCTGAGCAGAAAAAAGAAGAATATGTAATACTCAAGTTCAATTACTTTTCAATTTAACTCTCCTGCTATCACTTTAGCCAAAGTCACAGGCTTGAGCTAAAATGATAATGGAATTTTGGTGTTCCAGAAAGTATCTTTGAAATAGACTCCAGTTTTATTATAATTTCTTCTGGTTATAGAACTTTATCTTGACTTTTTGACTTCAAAGATTCTATCATAATTTTTCTTAAAGTTAATGAATTTATATCTTAAAAACCAAACAAGTGTGATCTGTTTTAATTTATTTCATTCATGGATTTAAATAAGATTTTCAAATAGACCATTTGGCCCTCTCATAGGCATAAGGGAACTAAAGACTGGATTTAATTCATGTTGTTTGTTATGACTAGCTTATATCTGTTTGTCATGCCTGGCATTAGTGTACTCTGGATTAATGCTTGCTTTCCAGTTTTTCACCTTTTCTTCACATTCGTAGTGCTTTTCCTATAGTGTCATGGTAAAATCACTGCTTTCGTTTGAGTTATTGATGCATTGTTTTCTAGTATGTCATGTTAATTTTAATATTTTTTACACAAGGATAGCATTCTGCCTTGAAGCTAGTAGATACTTAAGAAAATTGTTTCCTGTTACTGTTTTTATTACTCATACTTAAAAAGCTGAGAATGTTTTACAAAGATCTATTCAAAAGTGTGAAAATATTTATTGCCAGATTTTTACATGCTTTCGCAAAAAGAATAGTTTATTTGTTATAATGTAAGTATCATTGAATTTTGCTCTAAGTTAGCTTTCATTTAGCCATTTTTGAGAACAATACAAATCATGCCCTGGTTATTAGAATGACAGGAGATGGAGAAAGAGAGAGAGAGCTGAAAGTGTGCTCAATGGAGTGGAGAGAATTATACGTGACAGGCAGTCCACCTGGCCTCATTCTGCAGTTGACTAAGTCATAGGAACTGAAGTAAGTGGTGTTTGTCAAAATGGTTACCCAAGGAAAACGGTGAAGGTCATAGTTCCAAGCACTGTGCTGTCAATATTAATGCCCCCTTTATCCAGAAGCAATGAAGTCTGATGAGAAGAACCTGAAGACAGAGTCAGGAGAGGTGGTCTAGTCCTGTCTCTGGTAACTGTATAAAATTAGCCAATCCTGAACACCTTTAACAATTGACTTCAGTTGAAAAAAGAAGGATTTTGCCAAGTGACTAATGTCATTCCCAGCTCAAGTCTCTATTCTATTATTGTTCCTGTAAGACTAACAATGGAAATAGGTAGATTTTCCATTTGCTCTCGCAGTGTCCTTTGGAGAGAAGGCCTGTGCAAATCTTAAATCATTGTCCATTCTACATTTACGGAAATTGTCTAGTTAGATCATGGCTCTCATTCAGAAGCATTCTCCCCATCAGAAGACATTTGGAAATGTCTGGAGATTTCCAAATTGTTACAACTAGAGGGCTTGGCATCTAGTGCGCAGAGGTCAGAGCTGCTGCTAACATTTTACAATGCAAAGGAGAAGTATCCCCTCTGCAACAAAGAATTATTCAGCCCCAAATGTCAATAGTGCCAAGGTTAAGAATCTCTAATCTAGATAGTAGGCTAGATAATAACTTCTCTATTAGAAGTTATTTCCTTGGCATTTATAATACTTCTGGGCATAGAACAAGAGCTCAATATATGCTCCTTAGAACTAAAAAGAAAGTTGTATATTTTTAAAATATCTGATATTTCCAGCTCATTAATCATCCCTTTGAAATAAGATTGTGAAGCTTCCTCTAAAAATGCATCCATGACTCATGATGGGTGACACATAGACTGATTTATTATATCAAGGGTCCAGTCATTTATTAGGACATATTCAGCCTTGTGTGGAGACAAGAAGTCAAGAAAGGAAACAAGAATCACTAAGTGCCCATTCCTTAGGGTCATGCAGAATGTCAAAAGGAAATTCAGCCGGGCACTGAAGATTTCTCACTGTCTCTGAAAGATATGCAAGCTATATTTAATTTTCAAAAAAATTATTAGTACATTAAGTGATACAAAGTGACTATTTTTGAAATAGAATTACTAATCTGTTGATACTAACAGTGAAAAAAGAATTAAATCACTTAAAAGTTCATAAACAACTTCAAACAATACCAAGTCATATTCCAAGCAAGATGGAAATGGATAAGGTCCAAATTTCATAAACAATTCTTTAGGACATAAATCTATCTGACCACTTTCCAAACCCAAATTATTGCCTATAGTTAAAGAATGTTTTCAAAAGAACATTTGAGTTCATCTGGTATTAAGACCCAGATAAATGGACTTGCCAGACTCTTTCAGTTATACTCCCAATATCTCTAATTACTCCAAAATGAATGCTAATTTCACCACATGACAAGCATGCTTTCCCCAACTAGATGGGTGGAAACAGATGTTGGAAAGAAAAATAAGTTTCCAAATTCTTTTCTGACCCTCTCTATATATTTTGTAAATACTTATGCAAATTATTTGCCAACCTGCCAGAACTTATCAAAACTTTTTTACCTGAAATGTTTATAATTGTTTTTCAAAATTAGGCCATTAAATACTTCCTAAATACTTCTTTAAATCTCTAAAAGAAGTTATGTTTTTAGATTTCAAAGCCATTTTACTAGATACATTTTTACCTTAATGTTTATTCTTCAAAAGCATGTTATAAGTCAAATCAATCATGTAGCTTTCATTATTATGATGTTATGTTATCAATCACTCCTCCTCCCCCGATTTTATCCTTTCGGGGAAGTATAATCAGAGACCTTGGGGTGGGGATAAGATATCTGTGTCACTCTTGCAGTACCTAATTTTTCCTCTCTGTTGCATTAGGGACTGCTGTGGCCTGACACCATCTGAGGCATTTGACCTGGGAACAATAGCTGTCCCTGGTTTACTATCTTCTTAAGTGATGGCACTATATAAATGTGATTACCAATGAGATCATTGGTATCCCAAGCATTTCTGTGTGCTCTCTTGGGATTGTTCTTAGTGCTTTACTAAAATGAGGTTCCCAGGACTGAAATTTAGGACAAAGTGGCAAGAGATGAAGGCAAGGAAAAAATTATACTTTAATCATAAATCAGCATTGTGTGGTGTGTGTGTGTGTGTGTGTGTCTGTGTGTGTGTGTGTGTGCATGTTTGTATACAAACATACATACCAAAATCTTCGATGATATCCCTGTTTTATTAAGATATGAAGTGTGAACATTCATATAGTCTTAAATTTCTTAAGGACTTTAATCTATCCGACAGAATAGTGGATATCTATGCATTCTTTAGATAACTACCAAGTGAGTGCCCACCCACCATGACTTCTCTTCTAGATGCTCATGATACAGCAGGGATTAGAGAGCCAAGGTTTCTACCTCTTACAGAGTGAGAGGCAGTGAGAGGAAGACTACCACAGAGTTAAATAAACTAGACAATTCAGAGACTGACAACACTGATATTTACTCATTTCTTTCCATGCACTTTCCCGTGTTAACTAATTTGATAAAACATGACAATGTGATGGGGGTGAGCGATGGGCGCAGTGCCAGTTTAGACCAGCATTTTAGAGAAGTGACACTTGAGCTGAGAACTGACTGAAGATCTGGGGCAAGAGTATCAAAAATGCGAAGGTCATCAGCAGGAGGAGGGTGACAAAAAGCTAGTATGACTATAGCTCAGTTAGAGGCAGAATAGCATGAGTATCCTATTCATTGACTCTAGTGTGAATAATGTATTTTGGAGGGACAAGAGTTAGGAGAGGAAGCGTTAGGATACCATTACTATAATGCAAGGGAAGATGGCACTTTGAACTATGGTGGGAGCAGCAAAGTAAAACATTATGTGGGTAGTTGCCAAATAAGACAAGGTATCCCAAAATGTATGCACACTTGAACAGATGATAACTCAATTTTAAAAAAATGAAATGTATTTTAATAAACGCTCTCTTTGTAATTATTCAAAGTGTATATATACATTTGGGGGGGCACCCTATATATATTTTGGAGGCAATTCAATTAAGATATGTTTGGAGTAAAGGGGAAAAGATGAACCAAGAATGAATCCCAGGGTTTGGGGTTGAGCATCTGGCATGGGCAGTGATTCAGTTCACATAACACACACTCAGTGAAACTCTCACTTCAAAAACATCTCTCCCACTTCTCCTTGTCAATAATCAATCATTTCTTGAGATCCTGGTCAAATGTTACCTCTATTAAGTTGCTTGCCCTGATTCCTCATGCCATTTTATAACTCTGTTATAGTAAGTAACATCCTTTGAAATGTTGCATGCCTTTTTGAGTATACAACTCATTTTACTACACATTTGAGGGCAAGAACTAGTCCCATAAAATTTTTGCTTCCTCAACATCAATGTGCAGCTAAGTTCCAGGTTCTCTGGATGGTTCCAGTTTTAGGCCTAATCATTATTACCTGCTTCCCTCTTAAAATTGTATTGGTTTGAAAGATAAATTATGTAGTAATCCTAAATATAGTAGTTGCCTGGTACTACTTAACTGTTGTAAGACAAGGTAAGGTCTGTATATATGAATGCAATAGAAAAAAGGAAAAAAAAACTGGGGTTCCACTTTGGAATTTGCCAGATTCCCTGGAGTTCTAAGGGAAGAACCTTCTGATAGCGAATCTAACCAAAGAGTGAAGGTGCTTAGTACAGCAGAAACCTAAGCTCCATGTACAAGTAGGAAATGAAATGCAGAATGATGAGTTATAGATATTTGAAGACCATAGCACCTCAGACATCTGGCTTTTTTAGGTACATATGCATTTTTGGTATTATAATTCTGTGATTTTCCACTGACATATGAAGTTGCAAAAGATGTAAGAAGGAGGGATTTCCAAATTCCACTGTATGTGTTAGAGTGGTTCTCACCTCTATATTTTTATACTAAACAGAAGTGGGGAGGGTTTGAAATAAAACTCCCTGGTAACTGTCAACAGGATTACTGTCTGGAGCACTCATTCGAACATTCTCAAGGCAAAGAACCCATGACCAGGTTTATTCCTTGTCAAAACATTTGTTTGTTCTCCCCTGGCCATAGCCCTAATCACTTTCTCAGCACAAACATTTTATGCCTGAGTGGCATCTTCTTCACAACTTGGACCAAGAGCCCTTTGGGCAAGATTCTTCCTTCCTGGGTAGAGGGCAGCCCTATATTCATGCAGGTGCTTATCCAATAGACTATAATAAGGAGAAGCTACTATTTTATGCATCCTATAGTTGTCATCGAGGAGCCTGAGGAAACCCTTTTGTGATATGTGATTCAGAGTTACACGTGTTTGTCTCCCAATAGATATTTGATATGTTGTCATTAGCAATATATTTTCCCCAACATTTTGAGAGATTGCCCAGGGAGATTTAATTCTTAATTCCTCCTTTTTCTGGCCTCTGCACGCAGCTATGCATTGGTGTCATTTCTTTTCTATTTTCTTTGCTTGTGTTTTTTAATTTCACATCATATGGTCATTAAATAAGGGAAGACGTGAGGCACTGCTGAGCTCCCCTTTCCTCACTGTTGAGTTCTTTATTGTCAAGAAGCAGCCTCTGGATCTCACCTATGTCCATGGCAAGTTCAATGAGAACTTCAGAGGAACCCAAACTCTCCATTAGTCATCATACTGTTAAGCCACAGAGAATAAGAATCTATTACCTTTTTAACTGAGAAAAGGCCAAAATTTTAAGTGAATATAGATAAGAAAGCATTTGTTGCAAGTTATTTCAGTAATATACAGTACAAAAACTTGATTTAAAAAAATAAAACCTCACAAGAAAATAAGAAAATTGTAATATTAAGGTATATTCAAGGAAAATTGGCATTTATTACCTATTTATTGTGTATAAGAACCTAGATGATTGGCTTACTTGTACTATCTTATGTAATCCTCATTACAAGACGAGGAAATACAACATATTACCATTATCTCCACTTCACAAATGGGGAAATGGCTGAAGTACCCTGTGTTAGGATCTGCTGCCAGGAAGGGCCCACCTTTCTAATCACTGGATGATAATGGGAACTTTGGACTCAGTGAGGTCATGTTTGGGATTCTCTGGACTCAGATATCCCTGATTTCAAAATTCTTTCCATTGCACCAATGAAATATACCAGCATTGTCACAATGTCATTTAAATTGCCTTATGCTCTGTGAAGTAGTTCTTTGCTATACCATGTTTAAAGAACTATTTTTCTTCTTTTTAAATATATTTTATTGATTTTTTACAGAGAGGAAGGGAGAGGGATAGAGAGTTAGAAACATTGATGAGAGAGAAGCATCCATCAGCTACCTCCTGCACACCCCCACACTGAGGATATGCTCACAACCAAGGTACATGCCCTTGCCCAGAATCAAACCCAGGACCCTTCAGTCCACAGGCAGGCGCTCTATCCACTGAGCCAAACTGGCTAGAGCAGGGACTATTTTTCCATACCTTATGTCATCTAACACTTAGGTGCCATTTAATTGTGTATTGACTCTTCCAAATAGGCAAAGATAATGTGTCCCTTCTGATAGCTGTGGAGACCATGCATCAAAGCACCCTGGTTCATTTCACTACCAGGGTAGATCCATCCAAGACCAGACTCTGTCTGGGAGACCCTACGGAGGCAGTGGAGTGCCTGGGTTAACTCAGACAGTGAATCATTGAAAAATCTCACTAAGGCAGACAGGTTCAAACCTGTTAGCTCCTCCTCTGAGATAACTAAGTGCAGCCTTTGCATGTAGGGAAACTTTCCCATCAGTTTCTGGCCTCACGAGGGGATCTCCATAGTACTGCTCTCAGGCACGGGACATTCCGTAGGCTGGGTGAGAAGAGCAGGACCCTGACATGCAGAGTTTCAAAAGTCACACTCTGGCCCTCCCATCCTTCATGCACTAGCCTTCTTAGTCACACTCCAGAGCTTATCAGGGAGGACCCTAAGCTCATGGGAGGGGGCGCTGAGAACACTGCTTTTGTGACCCCTAACCCTAAGCCCAGCCGTCTACCTGTCTGACCTGCCTCTGAGTCCTTAGTCCCTCCTGGGCAAGATAAGGACAACACCAACCTCTCTCAATGTGATTGTGTGTGTGCCTGGGACCTGGCAAGAGTAGGTGTTCAATAAATGCCAGCGAGGTCATTCTTAGAACCTCCCATGGAGCATGGGCATTCATAACTGGAAGAGGAATGACAGGCAATGTAAAGAAAACTCAGCCGAGCAGCTGTGGGGCTTCAGTGGATAATAAAAGAGGTGACATGAAGCATACTGTCATGTTTTGCTTGAGGGTTTCAGGTGTATAGACTCACTAAATCCTTATCACCAACAAGGGAGGTGAGAGATGAGAGGCAGAGGTGAAATCACTTGCCCAAGGTGTCATGTAGTCAGTGAGGGTCTAGGCAGGGGGTCCAAGTCCAGGCTGCCTTACCCCAGAACCAGCTGGGAACCCACCACTCACATTGCTGCTCAAGACCCCAACGCCACTGGTCGGTTTCTGCAGGTGACTACCACACTCCCTGGTCAACTGGAGGAGGGTACCCAACTTGAGAACTTGATCTTACAAGGTCTCCCATTTCCACATGTTTCATATTTGTAGTAACCCTCATCTTTCCAAGTGAACTCTTGGCTCCTGGATTCTAACATACAGTACATATAACACTCAGTAGATCTGAGGCACATTGAAAATATCCAAAAATGCAGGATGAGTGGGGTGAAATGTACAGCAAAAGGCAGCTTCAGAGAACTCAGTGTCTCCTGTTTGCCGGGAAACAAGGCCTAGCCCCACGTGCTGCTCTAATGAGGCATTGTGTTTTGCTTTGGGGAAAGCAAAAACAATCACAGAAACAAGAAGTACCCTAGGTAATACGGAAGCTGTTAACCAAAAGTCCCAATTTGCATCCCCCAGTGGAGGAGTGACTTTTGCTGGCCACGGATACTCGCAGACACTCAAACACAATCAACATACAAATGTGTAATTACATATGTTTGTGTAGAAAAAGAGACAGAGGGATACATGAATACAGTTGAGAATAGCATACTTCTATTCAATGTGAGGAATAGTTATATGGTCAAGCCTCCTTTTCCTGTTAATTTTTCACGAATTATAAGATATGTATACTGCACAATAGAATACAATTATTTTAAATGCTAATAATTTTTGTCTTTTGATAGTTGAAAAAATATAACCTTCATAAATCTACCATCTCAAGAATTGAAGAGGAACTTTTTTTTCATTTAGAGCATTTTCAGGTTTCATAATATATGAAATATGGTCTTACTGCGATTTGATAAACCATTGTTTATGTCTGCTGGTTAGCAGAGAATGTGATTAAATATGCAACAGATATAAAAACTTTAATAGTTTAAAAATGTTTGGGGGGGTCAAATAACTTTTATTAGAAACAATCAATATTTTGATTGGGGGAAAAATTCCTTAGATGTGAAAGAATATAATACTCTTAACCATGCTTATCAAATGTAGCAAATATTGAGAAAGCATCTTGCCTATCAAAAATGGAATTGCTATTCTGAATTACCAAGAGTTAGGTCTTCCTGTCAGGTAGTACTTAGATTTCCCTAGGGAATTTGTATATTCCATTAAATTCTGAGAAGTTCAACTATCAATTTTGTTATTATATATTTATCAAAATGCTAAATATATTTATTAGGTGAAGGAAAAGGACCTTTTCTCTCGATTATTATGGCATTTGTGATATTTTCAGAGACCTCAGAGAGGAAAGGTGAATCTACTATTTTAACAACCACATGGTCAAAGACTCTCAGCACTACATGCCTTTTCTTTAATGGCAGAGTGAAGTGTATGAAAGGCTAATGTAAAAAGATAAATATTGTGTTCTTGTAGGTAATGCTTGTGCACATAAGGGAACTCGGAGCTTTCAAACTGGAAAAAAACTGAAATGGGAAAAAAATCAACAACAACAACCACCCAGACCTACTCTAAAATGTTCCCGTATGCACTAGATAAGAATAGTTAATGAATAATGAAGGAAGTGGTGAAAAGAGTCTGGTTCATTGTTCTCCTGAAAACCTTTTTAGACTAATTCTCCTATGACTCCATGACTAAATGGGTTTATAATACAACATTTTAATGTTAATAATCTATTTGCACAAACCAACCAAACAGCAAGTCAAAAATTGAATCATTTTGCAATAAAACAAGAAATAAACACTGGTCATATATGCCAGTGTTTAATAGACATTAATTATCCACATTGCTCCTCCTGTCCCCAAAATGTTTCTTTAGAAGTCTTACAATTTTACTCCGTACAAAAAAAACAGCTCTATTCAGAAAATAAAAGTATTCATCTAAAAAAGATCAACTATGCATTATAATTAATTGTCATATACATGAACTCAAGAGTAGTATGGGTTAGGAGATAATTAGTAATAAGTTGATTAAGTTTTAAGGCTATGAGATTAGTTGTAAGTTTTGGGGCTCAATTCATTTATTTATATTAAAATTATTATAAACGCATTAAGACCCCATGACATATTACACAATGTATTTTTTTTTAAACTGGAATAGTTGTGTCAATTTAGATGATTACACAATTGCTGAGAAGTGTCCACATAAAAAGCAATAATGATCCTGTACTGTCTGGGGATAATATATGGGTTTCATGGGGAACAAATGAGTTCATCCATTTGTTCATAAATAGTTACTGAGCTCCTACTATGTGCCAGGCTTATGTGATAGTAATATCAATAATTTCCACAAGAAAGCCTCAACACTGAAACCAAGTAAACTCTCAGGGCGTCTAGGCTCACTTTTCTGTAAAGAGCTAACTAGACAGGGCGAGGAGCAAGACACGTTCCTTCCCACAGGGAGGGCATGTCCTGAGTGTTGATGCTGAAAAGCAGGGAAGGAAAGAGAGAGCAACGAGAGTGACACATGGGGGGTGCTCAGCTCAGGGCCTGATGCATAGTCAAGACTTCATCCCTGAAGGGTTTGGATTATTATTGAGGGTAGAGGGGTGCACTCGGCACATGAAAGAGGAGGAGAAACAAGCAAAGAGCATGGAGTGGGAAAAGGGGGAGGGAGAGGGCCGCGGGCCGAGGCACACAGCAGGCAGAGCCCTCAGGTGCACGGTTTCTCTGCTGAGCGGGCTGCTGTTTTTACTTGCTGCTTATCCTTCCCCCTCCCAACTCTTTTCTTGCAGATTCTGTGCTGCTTTTCTCAAACTGCCCCCTCAACACTTCAGGAAAGATTTCATTAACATTTTGGAGGTTCCAGCGAGTGACTGAAATCTTATGGCTGGGGCCGGGAATCTGTCTTATGGGCCCACTTAGAATCTGTTTGTCCAAGGACAATTAGGAGTATATGACTATATTTTTCTTCCTTCTTTTTATTTGCTAAGGACTATTTAAATAATGGATATCCAAGTAGAAAAAAAGAGGACTTGAGGAATAACACCATAATGGCCTTTCCAGATGTTTGCCTTTAGGATGTGAAATGAATTACACGGAAACAAGATGGGGAATTGCTGGCTAGATACCCATACAGCATGAAACACATCCTGGGAGTGAGCAATGGCTCAAAAAACTAAATATGTCAGTAATCAATGATGATATGAAAGAGTCTATCATCAAACATCCATGGGGGCGGGAGGCAGGGAGGGATGGGTGGAGAATTACTTGAAAATTTCAGAAATTAATCGGAAACCTCAAGCTCTGCGGGCACTCCTTATGATCACAAATTAAAAAAGAAAAAGTTAATTTGATTGAAAAGTTGAAAAGTATGACCTTTGAGGAAAGGTTCAAAGAATTGGGGTTATTTGGGCCAGTTAAAACACAACTGCGGGATTGACTTAGTAAATGTCAAGTTCTTGAATCAACCGTTCCCCGAGCATTCAGATGTCTGAAGCAGACAAAGTAGACTGAAATTGCAGTAAGAGATTTTAGTTGAACTTTAATAAGGAACTTCCTGGAAGAAATCTAAATCTCTTAGTGCAATTTAGCTTAATGTTACAAGGTTAATTAAACACAAACAGGCTACCAAGGAAAGTTGTGGAATCTTGGCTCTTGGATAGAAAACCACATATCTTAAATGGTTTAAGTTTACTCCTGCCTAGAATGAAGAGACGGGATTGAATAACTCCCAGAGTTTGCTTACAGTATATTATGTAACTAGTTTTATAGATTTTTAACTTTTTGCACGCATGGGCGAGGCACAAATCCATAAAGAACTCCAGGGTTGAAGAAAAAGTACAACAAGCCCCATATACACAGTGAATCTTGAGTTTTTTTAATTTGGCATAAGAAAGGAAAAGTGTTATTTTTAAATTGGCTTCTTTCCTGAACACTATTAAGGAGAGCTGTGGTTTGGAAAAATATTTTATTACAGCACTAAAAGATAGTCCCCAAATCATTAACATACTGAGTCCATTGAACTACTTATCAATACCACATTCAAAGTAGTCTGTTTTGAGCAAAGAAAGGGCTTAAGTAAAGCTTAACAACTAACCACAAACAACACTTATTTTTGGCCTTATTAGGAATTTGACATTAAAAAATCCCAACCCAACCACACACTTTTATTATATATAGTCAAAAATAAGAACAAAAAACCAGCCAATTTATTCACAGTCCTAAAGTGGTTTAGTACATTGCTCTCAGGTGCTGTAATGTTTAAAAAAAAGAAAAAGAAAAAGAAAAAGAAAGAAAGATAATTTGTGAAAATACACACACACACACACACACACACACACACACACACACACAACAGGCTGTAATTGCTAAACATTTGATAAATTGTGGCATAACGCTAAATAATTATTGTTCATTTTTTTCTATCAAAGTGGGAAAAATCATTTCTTTTTATTGCTTTCCCCCTATTTTTCTTTTTTAAAGAAAGAAACACACCACAGTGACATCCGATCCATTTAAAACTAATGCCTCTATTATTTCATATCTAAATGGGGCTGACATCATCAGCTCTTTCGTGTCCTGAAAGATATTTAGGTCTAGTCCACGGGTTCCATATTTTATGCATTACATGAAATAAAGCATCTTAAGATTTTGAAAATATTTATTTTAAAAATAGCAATCAAATTGTCTGTAATCACATTTTCTGCTTGGCTTTGAAAGCTACATTATTCAATATGCCAGTGGTCCTTCCCATAATGGCAACAGATTAGAAATTCATGCTGCTCTCATACATCTGACTTCCTTGATGTAAGAGCACTCCCCCTGGACCTGGGGAACACTCCTGCTTCAGTTTTGTTCGTCCCGCCCGCTACCTACTGAAGTGGTGGTTGTCAAAACAGTGGAACAGTGGCCTTTGAATGCAAAGTGTGCCATGACTGAATGCTAAAAATGACAATAAATCTGAATACATATATTATTCTTGCTTTTGTTGCCTGGAAAAAAATCAGGCATTGGGGAAATAAACCCCCCAATTTTATTGCTTTTAACATCTTTTTTTTTTCCATTTTAAACTCCAGAACTGGAAATTTGAAGCACTGAAAGAAATTGAAATCTCCTTTGTTGCCTTTTCTCATTGTAAATTTTCTATAATGTGTCATTAGGAACCACACTCTGCAAAAAGCACAGGTTCTAAATGAATCCTTTCTGTGAGGCCATTCTAAAACTTTGCACGGTTTTTCTTTGTATGAAAGAGCTTCTGTTGACTGCACAAAGAACAAGCAATCGCTACATATACGCGAGCAGCAAGGCTTGGGTGACTTTATACAAGGTTGCATTTTGCCTTCCACCAATCCATGATTAACCCAGCAGTGAGTGTACCAGAGTGGAGAGGAGGAGAGGCTCTCGATTTCGGTTTGTAAGAACCAAAGGATTTTTTTTTTTCTGAGACCACCAATAGTTAACGGGGACATTTTCTTATCCTACCTTCCTCCCAAAATAGCCCTGCAGATTCTTCCTAACAACAGGAAAACACTGTTCTTTCTCACAAAGCAACGTCACTTCTTCTTAATGTCAGAATAACATTTTCCTCCCAAAAGAAAGGTTCCATTCAATAGATGCAAATATCTTAATAGCAGAATAGGCGTTGGGGGACAGGTAAAACACGGAGGAGCCGAAGTGATAGTAGGAAAAATTATTAAGTAACTAGAGTGACAAGTGGGGTGGGTCTCAACCCTGCATCACAACTGTGTGGTCAATAGAGAAAGAAACACAGGAAAATGGGAACACAGGAAACGGGAACAAGTGAGATGAATAAGAGCAACGCCCCCCTGGCTGATTCCTGGCTTCCCCTGGCTCCAAGGAGCTGGGGAGCCCCTCATCTAGCTCAGCCCTGCTGCTCTGGTCAGGGTGCCAGGCATGGCCCGTGGCTAACAAGCCTGTCCAAGGCCGAGTCTGGTTCTCTGGACTCTCGTTGGAGTGCTCGTCTAACTGTACTCCACTCCTTGATCAGTTACCCACTATCAATGATCCACAGGGGAATTTTGAGAAAATGGAACTTTTACATATTGGATCGTGAATGGCTGTTTGACTTGGACCTAGAAAGTCAGAACTAATTGGCACTTATTCGACAGTACATACTAATAGAAATTCTACCCTGGTTTATAGCCCGGGCTTGGAAAATAGGGGCTTTAAGAAAATGGAATCTTTTCTAAAGTGCCAGAAATCTAACTTCTTGCAGAGTCCTGACTGACTACGAACACATGAAATGGCATAGGCCAGAGCATACAGAAAGGAAGCGGGAAGGAGGAAACTGCACACTCTCTGGATGCTTCATCCTGTACATGTTTATGGTAAATTTTAGAAGGCAATCTAGATACTCTACCCTGGTGACCTGTATCAGGAAGAAATTCTCACGGACTGTATCGAGCACCAAGTGCAAGTCAGGCACTATTTTACAAATAGGAACTAATTTAATGCTCACCACGTTGTGGGATTAAATATCTTATTATACCAATTCTATAGACGAGGAAACTGAGGCACAGGAAGATTATATAAACTGCTGAATGCCACACAGCTGGTAAGTGGCAGTGCCAGGTTTGGAACTGAAGCAGTCTGGCCCAAAGATGTCAATTTTAATAATAAAGATATATTAGGACACTCAGTAAAAGGTAGAGAGGCTTCTTTGGCTAATAGCAGGCTCATTGCTGCCTTTTTTTTTTTTTGATAGGTCTGAAGAAGATTGAGGATTAAAGTATAAATAACTCTTTTGGAAAATCTTCCCTCTCATGCATTTTAACTTCTCTAAAAGAGGCATACAAGCTTGCCTTTCATATTTTATTTAACAAACTTATATAATATTTCCTATGTGCCAACTACTAGTCTAAGCAATTCTGACTCATTTATCCCCACAAGGTAAGGACTATTATTATCCTTGTTTCAGACAAGGGAGCTGGGGTATTTGCTGGCTAAACCAATGAGCAAGTCACTTAATCCCTGTGATCCTCCATTTTCCATTTGTGAAATGGGGGTAATAGTACTCATTCAGATATTGATTTCTCATATGGAATACGTTTTTATGTCTAATATATTAAACATTTGTAGAAAATGCTTAAACTAAGTGAAATTGAATCACTTATATTGCCAATGGGGGCAAGGGCAAGAAGATTTATCTTTAAAATAAAATCTCAGAAGAAAACATTACATATAATTTATCTTTAAAATAAAATCACAGAAAAGGCTATATTATATATAATTACATTATAAAAGTAATAACATAAAGGACATACAATGATGCATATATATTAAACATTATAATAATATCTAATATCTAAAACATAATAATAATATCTAATAATATCTAATATAATATCTAAGTGAGCACTACAATATTTGACCCACCTATGTGAAAAGACTAACATAAAGATGCAAGCACCATGGTAACAGCAAATAGTTCAGCTTTAATGACACTGAGGAGCTTTTGGAAAATAACATTGGAAAGAGTTGATCATATATATATATATATATATCTGCATCTCTGCCTAAGGTGATTTATACTCACTGGATTTTAAAACTTACAGCAAGTTCATTACATAGGATCTACAAGTCTTAACTTTCCTCATTGTTCCCATTTTGCAGGTAGCCTTGGGAGAAGAACTCAGGAAAAGCACTGTAATTTCTAGGTGGGCAGCATTTGCATCCTGATTTCTGTAGCCATTATTTCCTTGTCTCAACGAGCACTGACCTAAATATATTTCAACCATTGGCAAAGCGATCAATAGTTGGGTTGTTAAATTCTGTGATTACATTAGCAAAGAACAAATTGCTACAGAAAGAGTTTTAGCCAGATTTTACAAAGAAGTGTGAAGAGAACATTTTATAGTCCTAAATTTCCTTTCAAAGAAAATAATCCCTGAGAGCTTTTTAAATGTAAAATACGACGATATGAAAGGTTGTTCAACTTTAGATCCAGATATAGTTGGGAATGATGTGAAAACAGCTTAGCAGCCCATCTTTCTTTTCACACTGTCACCACCCTGTGTACCTCCTCAACACCTCTGGCCTGGCTATGACAACAGGCTCCTCAGACTTTCCACACCTGCAGTCTCTTACCACTGCTATCCATCCAGGGAGGCACCAAAAATGTTTTCTGACAACACTGCCTTGAGTGAAAACAGCCAGTGAGTTTTTAGAATCCATCATATCAAGCCCACAGACCTTTGGTTATTTTTTTTTAAGTCTTTGGTCAAATCTCCCAACTTAAAATATCTAACCTCCTTTCCAATATGTATTTTCTATTCTCTTTACTGGTCCAAATCATAACCATCTTTCAAACCCTGACTACAGACCTACCTTTTCCACTAAGTTTTGTCAACTTCCAAACCAGATTACTGTAATCTCCTCCAACTAGACATCTCTATGGGGTTCACCTCCAGGAAAAGTGAATTGAGCACTTTGCTTGTCTCTCTCTAATTACTTCATGTCTCACTCTAATTGTTTCCTACCTATTCATGTATATTTTTTCTGTAGTTTACAAGCTCGCATGAACAGTGACCATGCCTTATCAATCACTTGAGCCCTTTCAAAAATTTAGACCATGATAAGACTTAAAATGTAGATTGATGGATGTCATTCTGGATACTTGACAGCTCAAAATAAGAAGGCAAGAAGCGCCTTATTTCTCAAAGGAATGAGTAAACGCCAATCAAGTTGACCCTTCCAATTTTACTAGAATTCTATTGCAACTTTATAGCGTATCAAACTCTGGCTCCTGGAATCCAGCCAGAGATCAAAGCCTTGAAACAGGATGTTTACAATCGGTGTAAACTCCAAATCTTTCTCTAAGACCACTGTGGCTTAAAAAATGCATTTAATGAAAATTTAATATTAGAATCAACATTATAAACTAGATATATGCTGTTTAATATAGTAGTTTTATAAGGAATATGGGGCTACTTTAAAAATAATTAAAATATAATAAAACAAAAATTAGCCTTTCATTCACACACACTAGCCACATTAGAACACTCAGTAGCCAGTGGCTACTGTTATTAGATGGTATGGATAATGGAAAAGCCATTAGCACAGAAAGCTCTACTGGACAGTGCTGAAGCCTATCTGAACTCTTACCAAGACCTGGATTGGCTTGGAGTAGCTTTTTACTTACAGTATAAAGTGCTAGGACTAATTCTATGAGTAGGCAAAATAGATGCCCACCTCTCATTGTGGTTTGAGAGGTACTGGGAAAGCTCACAACCCTTGCTAGGTTCTTCCTGCCAAGAACTAGAATAGCAGGTTAGAGCTTCATCCCCTTAGTATAGGCCAATCAGGACCTCTCTGCCTTATGTTAAATGATCCAAGGAAAATACCATTGCTATGGAGAAATACTGAAGCTTGGTTTGGAGCATGCAGTTGGATGGGGATAGCATGAAGAAATGGTGGATGAGCTGAAGCTCCTGGGAGGATAAGAAGAAGCAGAGTGGAGGAAGGGTCTGGAAAGCGGTGTGTTTCACAGGTGTGACTAGGTCCAGTCCTGAGCACTATTTGAGAATGGAGTGATTGCCGAGGATGGCAAATCTGGGATAATCCCAGACGCATATTCACTAAGGTGGTGCAAAGACCTCTTAAAGAGTAAATGGCTTATTGAGAAGGTCCTAGGAATGCTAAGTAAGTAAGTTATGGAAAGTTTGAATATCTATCTCATTATCCCTCCTATGGCCAATTTCATTAGCACTATGAGAAAGGACCATAGCAGACAAAACTGGTATTTTATACACTGTATGTACTCTTCCTCTCTTCAGTGAAGGTGGGTGCCTACTGACTCATGAACTGGGTCTGAAGACTTAGCCCCAAAGAACAGCGTGTGATTGTTCAAGGCGACTGTTTTGAAGTACATTATTCAGATTTACACATTTAGTGTGTTTGTTAAAAATCCATTCTCTACTTTATGGAGTCACAGTTAATAGTTCCAAGGTAAATATAAACAGACAAATATAACATGAAACACTGGGAAAATAGTGCTGAGTTTTCCACCACTGCTGGTACTATGGATGGGTTCCCTCTTCTTGGCCAACCAGCTACCTTCCAGTCCTTAGAAATCTTACACTATTATGGCATTAGGTTCTGGGCTCCATCCCCTAAAAACACCACTGTGGGGTTTCTTTCAACTCTACTTCACACACAGGGAAACCTTCCTGTGAAATCATTCAAGTTGATATATCTCCAAATGGCTTAGGTAAAGTAATCATATGAAACAGTTATTTTTAATCAGAAATAATATAATATGAAGAAGTTTATAAATGTGTTCATTGTGAATATGACAGCATTGTTCAGCGATTTGCAAAAATACAACAGAGTTAGTTAGACTGTTAAGTGATTGAAGAACGGAAACGAAAGAACACTAACTCAAAGTCATTGTTAATCCTGGAGAGTTTCATGATGTGGTAAAAAGCTCTCCCCTTAGCCATATGCCACTGAAAAGATGTTTCAGTACTTGTGAAACAGACAGAGAAATTAAGTTTTAGATGCCATCAAAACCAGAAGAAAAGATTACATGATAAGTCAGGGGTGTTCATCAAAAATATAGATCTCTGGACTCTGGGAATTTAATCTGTGCTACTTTGCTTGTTGAATCGCATTCCCACTAAATTTTAGAAACATAGAATATTAGATTCTGAATCCAACAGGTCCAATACACTGAAACCCATTAATGGGGGTACATTTTGATTGTAAGAATTATGCCTCCAAAATGAAAATACTTTTGTTGCTTCCTTATTATGTAAATTTGTGGAATTTGAGAGTGAAAATAGGATAGAAAGCAAGTTTAATAGCGGTTCCTGTTCAGATGGGAAATCTTGCGCATGGGGAGGAATCCCGCACTAGATGAGAGGTAGCACCATTTAAGATAACTTTTTATCTGAAAGCCAGTAAAATGGTTAGACTTTATAAGAGAACAGTCAGTGTCAAAGAGTATTTAGTACTTCGGGTTATAAATATGCATAAACAAACATGTCATGAATTGATTTTGCCTAGACTTAAATATAAAATAGAAAAGTGCTTCAGGATTTTACACGACTTCTGAAGAACATCTTCTATAGCTTTAAACCTATTTCTAGTTTCAGAATGCCACGTTATTACAGTGCAGAGCTTCTTGCATTAAATTCCATCTTGTCCCCGCTCCCACTATGCCCCTTATCCTCCACCACAAATGGGTAAAGAGATTCTTACCACAGAAATGGAGTTGGTAAGCAGTGCTCCGTCCTGTCCCAGCATGTTGGACACGGTGATTTCAGGTAGGTCCATGTTTTGTGGATGAAATGGTAGCAGGCCGTTATGGTTCATTGGGTGACACAGAGAGTGGTAACCAGTTTCAACTTCATTCAGGTGCACCAGCGAGTGGTCGGGGAGGGAAGGAGGAGTTATTGGTGGGATGTTGAAGTCCTCACTTTCCAGGCTTGGACCAGGGTAGGACTGCAAAGACACAGAGTGACATTACTGCCAATCATTGCTTCCTTTTCCTCACGATGAACAAACTCACACACCCCCTTCAGATATTATTATGGGCAGCATGTGGATTTGGCAAAGACATTTCAAATACTCAGGTTATCCTGCTGCAATGTCACCATTATGCACAGAAGAAAACTGCCTCAAAGGCACATCCATTTCCCATGCAAAGAGTGCTTCCATTAGGCAGTTTTATTTTTCAGGAAACTGAACACAAATAGATTTTAAAACTCCCATTAAATTTTTCCAGAGTTTTAATCTAGCTTAATACCTTTTTCATAAGAATTGTGAGGAAGGAAGGCAGTTTATAAAGTTAATGTTTGATACAACATGTTTCATAGGACTCCCTACCGCTCAGATCATGAGATGTAATAAAACGAATTCCAGAAGTTCTGGGGCAATTTGCTTTTGGGTTTTGAAAAGCTACAACTGGAAAAAGGCAAGTAATTAGTAAGGAAAACGACTTACGCAATATGGCATAAGTGTGATTGCATAGAAAGTTTGAGATATGAAAAAAATTTCACTAAAAACGATGATTTTTATCACAAAAATTATATCATCAAAGTAAAAATGAAGACAGCTCTTTCTATGTCTGACTATTCAATTCATTTAATTTATAAAAGTTAGTGTTTTAGCTTTCGTCAATAATATTGCAGTCACTTAAATTCAGTTCAGCCAATTCTGAAAGGCAAAATTCACACACATTTTTAATAATACTAGTTTAAAAATAAAAGTCAACCAATGAAATAACAACATAGGTAGGACTTTTTCATATAGAAATTAACTTTAGATAAAAGGGGAAGGGAGGGAGCTAAAAGGGAAGGAAAGATTACCCCTGTCTAAAACTGGGACATGGCAAATACTGAAAATCTGAGAAAGAAGTGAATAATAAAATATTGCTATCAATTAACGTCAAGACACAGTGATACTGAGCAGGTATCCTGGTATGAAAGGAAACAATTTTGGTGCACATAATTTTTGCAAAGCCTGTCTTTCAAATTAAGTGAGTCTTCACAGTGTTTGAGTGCATGGGTAACAAGGACTCGTTTGTCTCACAGCACAGCGCCTGCTGAAGTGTGCAAGATTTGAAATGAGCAGGCAGAGGGTAGGAGCCAAAGAAAGTAGTGTAAGGTATTCATTGGGTGTTCAGCCAATAAGCTTCATGCTCCTGTGTCCAAGAGCCTGGGGTTATTTTTTCCAGATGGCGTCTATTTGTCTAACAGAAAGAAAATCTTCAAGCTGCACTTGCTAAATGTTGTACAACTTTTGATATATTTGCTTAGGTGCTGTCAGAAGACATGATGAAATGAAGAGCTACTTGGGACATCTGGAATTGAGACCTGGTCACACAGAGGCACGTGTAGGTTACAGACTGGGGGTATATGAAGGAAAGGTTTGATTCATCTGCAGATCTTTTCTCTGAAATAGCTAAAGTTCTGCTAAAAATACAAACGAAATCACCAGCTCTAAAAGTTCAATCTTTACTTAACCAAATTTCCTTCTTTACAATGTATCTCTCTCCTCTGAAAAACATATTAGTGCTCTAGGTCAAAATTGTAAGTCTGATTAAATTTTCGCTGTGTCATATATTTTAGACCTTGTGCCTTATAGATCTAAACCATCAGTTCTGGTACAAATATTCATATAAGAAACATAAAAGATGTGAAATTGGCAGGGAGGGGCGTGGAAGAGAGAGGAAACATGTTTATTAATGTTGATTTACTATAAAGCACTGTATTGAGTCACTGACGATGTCTTCATTTAATCCTTACAATAATCCTTTGTGTAGCTATTATTACCCTGATTTCCTGAAGAGAAAATTGAGGCTCAGAAATTCAATACCTTGCACTAGGCAGATAAACAATCAACACAGTACATACGAGGGATGAATATATGAAGGAGGAAGGCATTTTTATGCTGTAATACTTACATAAGTATTTTAATTGCTACTGTTTTATTAAGTAGAATGATATAAACTCAACTATTTCTGAAGAACAAAATTTTATAACTTAAGAATTGGGATTAACATTAATATCAAATCTTTCTTGTCCCAAATTCCACCCAATGCCACCCCACTAAAATATTTACTCTATGAGCACAAGAAATTATAACTTGTCTTTTTGTCAACATTTTAAAGCCTGAACTCATTGATACATATATTTAAAGAAGTAAATTGATGTCTCTTTGAAACGTTCCTGGATAAGGCACAATTAATGCCAGCAATAAAGGAGAAAGATGTTTTCAATTTTATAAATGTCATTAAACCTCTGAAATACCCATGGATATCCTACCCGTGGTATACCATAACATTGCATTCTAGAATTTTTCCAATAGTTACATCTTAATTTGTGGTGTTCTAAAGGAAGGTTTAATTGGTACCAATTTACATTTAGTGATAACAATTATGGTGCAATTGAACTAAGCTATATGGTTTATCTTCATGTAATCACACATTAATGTTATTTAATCCATGCATTTATACACCAAGACCACAGATTCCACAACTTAACCAGTAATAGGTAGTTATGTGGATCAAGGATTTTAACAAGATAAGGTTACCTAATAGTTTCTGTTTTTTATGTTCAAAGTTATGGCATGCCATGAACCTATTACAGTGTAGCTGATGCCACATAAAAGTATCCTGGCAATTGTATAAATGTCAAAATGTCACATAATCTATAAAACCTTCAATGCCAGACTAATTGCTAATTCCTCAATATTGCGTTCTATGGCATGCCATCTTTATTTTGATTTTTAAAAACTTAATAGAAATGTTTGACTTAACAGTAAGTTATATATTAGAGATAATTTGCAGTTTTGGGGGGAAAGTATTGAATAGGATATGATTCAATATTTTCCCTTATTTTCTGTGAAGCTGCCTGGTTAGAATCAGAGTTAAGTGTTTGTTGAATGAATTAACAAATGAATCACTAAATGAATGAATACATGAGTGAAGGAATGCTAAAAGGACTCTTTAAAGCAGTGGTTCTCAACCTTCCTAATGCCTTTAATACAGTTCCTCATGTTGTGGTGTCCCCAAACCATAAAGTTATTTTTGTTGCTACTTCATAACTGTAATTTTGCTATTGTTAATGAATCATAATGTAAATATCTGTGTTTTCGATAGTCTTAGGCTCTACAGCAGCGGTTCTCAACCCATGGGTTGCGACAGGTGGATTGCCACAGGTGGATCGCGACAGGTTGAGAACCGCTAGCAGGGTCGCCTAAGGAACTTTAAAGGAACAAAGTTTGTGAATATACCAGTGTTATACCATGGGCTTGAATAAACATATTGTATTCCCAAGACTTTGCACTTGTCAGTTCACAATATGGCATGTAATGTTCATCTCTCAGCATGTCAGGAAGCAAAAATTATCCTGTGAGAGATGTAAAGGCTTAAGCAGCCAGAAGACGGCCGGGGCAGAGAAGTTTGGTGTCCTTTGCTGTCCATTGGTGTGTCACCTTAAAATGGCTTGCACCTGCCCTAACCAGTTTGGCTCAGTGATAGAGTATCAGCCTGTGGATTGAAAGGCCCCAGGTTTGATTCCAGTCAAAAGCATGAACTTGGTTGCAGGCACATACCCAGTGGGAGGTGTGCAAGAGACAGCTGATCAATGTTTCTTTCTCACTGATGTTTCTAACTCTCTATCCCTCTCCCTTCCTCTCTGTAAAAAATCAGTAATATTTATATATTTTTTAAAAATGACTTGCACCTACCATTCTGTAGTGACACACAGTTCCAGAGTGTTTGGGACCCTCTTGGCTCTCAGAAGGTGTTGGAGCCTAGTCCCCACTGCAGGTAGAATGTCAGCTAAGGACTGGGTGGGAGCCTTGGTTCCCTATCAGGTCTGATGGCCCATGGCTGGCCATTAGCAAGAGCCTAATTAGACATCTAGGCATAGAGGGCCTGGGAGGGTACTCTGGTCATAGAAACAGGGACGTTGGTGATAAGGGAGGCCCGTGGCTCAGTAGACAGAGAAGGTGACACAGTGGGCCTTCTGCGCTTGTCTACTGACTTAGGGTTCTTCTCTGACTTGGGCTTATTCTCCACCTGCAAGTCTTTGTGAGGCCAGGAGTTGAAAGGTTCTTTCATTTTCCAACTCTCTTGAGACCAAAGATCAATTATCCTACCCAATACCCTTGCCTATCCCATGAGACACAGAATGGGAATTTTGTTGTTGTTGTTCTGTTTTTAAGCTGAGTTAGGCACCCCCAACAAGTCAATCCATGCCCTCTGAGGATCTATGCTGACTGCTGGAGAACAGGTGTGGACCTTTAAAATGGTATCATCTTTCTTATCACCCTTCTACCCTTCGCAGTTTAGAGATCAGACTTTTACCATCAGTCTGAGCCATACAGCTTCCCTTCTCCCCAAAGAATGATTAAAGTCAGTGTTGACCATCTACAGAAATGGAGAGAAAATATTTAGGAATCATGGTATGAAATTCAAGCTAATACTTTTAATGTTATCTTGGACCTTCACCATGTTAAAGAAAGGTAAATTGCAAATAAACATGCAAAGTGATTTGCTCGAAAATATAGCCAGTCTGCAGGATCCAAATGATTAAAAAACTTAAAATTATATTATTGCTACATAATCAGATTCTCCCTAGACACAGGAGAGTATCATCATATTGCTGGTGCTGGGATATATCATACACTGTGCACCTCTGCATGTTCAGGGAGCAGGAGGCAAGGGTCATAGAACATGGGTGGGAATGGGCTGTACTATCACAATATTTGGCTAATTCTGGAATATATATGAACTTTTCAGGGCCACAAGGGGACTGCTGAAAGCATTAAAGTAGTAATTTCAAAATGTAGCATAATCTTCCTAAAGAGAGTATTTTTCTAGTTCTAAATAATTGATCCAATGACTATTTCAAGTAATTTTCTTAAGGGCTTACCCTAGGAATTTGCATAGTGAGCTTATAAAGTGTTACATCTTTTTTGATGAGGAGGAGACAGATTTTGGTCTGGTTGAAAGGCCTCATAACAATGCCTTCAGTGACTGAGAAGGATGGCCATAGAGCATGTTGGAAAGAACTGAGGCTCTGGCTGACACCGATTTGGCTCAGTGGAGAGAGTGTCGGCCTGCAGACTGAAAGGTCCCAGGTTCGATTCCCGTTAAGAGCATGTATCCTGGTTGCGAGCACATCCCCTGTAGGGGGCGTGCAGGAGGCGGCTGATCAATGTCTCTCTTTCATCGATGTTTCTAACTCTCTATCCCTCTCCTTCCTCTCTGTAAAAAATCAATAAAATATATTAAAAAAAAAAAAAGAACTGAGGCTCTGGAGTCCAATAGAAAGGGGCTGCAGCCCTGTTCATTGAAGCATTTATTTCCATGAATTCTTAGGCAAGTTTCCTTGTGAGTGAAAGTTTCAAAATCTGCTTTCTGGGGTTCTTATGAGCATTGAAAACAAAAACCTAACACAGAAAAAGAGCCCAATAATGTATTTCTACCACAAGGGAAGTTCTTACAAATGGCAGCTTTAGCCTCGCTCCAGTTTTGTTAAATGGGTTTATATATGCCATAGATGGGATCCTAGCCAAGAAAGACAACAATGGACAGGATTGGAGAGAACTCAGATATCATTATAAAGAAATTTCAGTATACTTGCCATACAGACTTCTCATATTGAAACAAGGTATACATAACATATTCACCTAATTGCTTTGCATAAACAGCTAAGATAAAATTAATCTTTATTTTAAAGAGATTATAGTTTTGAAATGAAAAGATAACAAGACAGTAGAAAATGGCAAACAGATGAAGGAGGACAATGACCTCACGTCCAAAGTGCCACAGCTCAGCTTTTGCAGAGAATTCTGTTGGCAGACCAGCAAGTCGGGCTGAGCAGCTCCTGACATTTGCACTCCTGTCCACCCAGGCAAAAGGCTAATGAATTTGTGAACCAGAATTTCAGTGTCTAAGTTTGCAACAAAAACTATACTTTCTTGCTGCCTTATGTCTGTAGGAAGGCTACCTTCCCTGGGAGATTCCTGGCAAGGAAGTCAAACTGCTAATCAGATGGATCATTTATCAGACAAGAATCCAGAGACCGGGTTAAGAAAGGAACAGCAGGTCCTGCAGTGTGTTTTGATTTGATCTGTTTGGAAGCTTTTCTAGCCATTAGGCTGAAGTCATTGTCCTTCCCCATGTCCAGCCTGCCTTAGCCCGCCCTCCCCCACCCGCTTCAGTGAAAAAGGAAAGCAAATTTCTCACCTGGTTTCTGAAAGAACTCATTCTCCCTGTCTGTTTAATTATACACTTACATTCCTTTTTAATCGTATTGCTTTACATATTCCATGACCTGAGTATCCTGTTTACATTATTTTCTCTTTTTTCCAATCCACATGTCCTTTGGCTACAGCCTGTTCTTATTTTTTATTCTTATTCATATACATTATTACATCTGGAAGTGGGATGTTAATTAGGCTGATTTTTCTTTGGACTAAAGAAAATTCTTGTTTTCATACTGTCTAAAGAGTGTGTTAATATATGCTGACCAGGAACAAATAATGAGTAATTTCTTCTGGCCTTTGCCTTTTCTTTTCTTTTTAAAATCTAGTTTCTCCACCAGAGGAACCTTGCATTTGTGGGTCACTGTCCACATATTGCAATCATTATATAGAGCATTCAATCTTTGGTGACAAGAAGTCCCATAACTCAGAAGAATTTAAAAATATCATCTTGTACATATCTTTAAATTATGTGATGGCTTCATGCAATCATGCATACACTAAAATATGGCTATGGTTATAACATTGTAAAATATGTTTCTCATATAGCTCTTTATTTGAAAGATAAATAAATAGCACTGCCATCAAACATATACAAAATGCCTTAATTTTTAATCTGCAACATAATTCCTGAAAGTTCATGATAGAAAAATGCCAATGTTTAAACATGTTTCATCTTCTATTATTGAAAATTCTTGTAGCATGATTCAAAGAACTGAATAGAAAGCAAAGTAAACTAAGGAATTCATTAGATAAATAATAAACTTCCTCTGTATGTTTTCAGAAGTTAAGATATTGCATGTAATGGTGATTTCTCTCAAAAGAGTTTAAACAGCATCTCCTTTTCCTTTTGAGAAGACTGTTAGAAGTAGGTAGTTTTCAGATTCTTTTGTCTCTGCATGAACAAGGGTTGATCACTTGAGACTATAATGTATTACTGTGGAAAGCTTCAGTCTGTTACATAAATCATTTTAACACTCAGCAAGAATTGTCCAACAGTGCCATTGATGTGCTCAAACCAATGATCCTGCAAACAATTTTTTTGTCTTTCTTCATGTGTTGGACAATAGCAATAAATCATCTTCATTTAAAAACACACAATGTACTAATTTTTCAAGCAACAGTTATCAAAATGCAATTTTTTTGTAGAAAGTACATTTATTTTATTTGTGCTCATTAATGTTTGTAAACTGTGTTGAGTAAAAGAGAATGAGTGCCTCGTTTTCCATAGAAGCATTTGCTGTGCACCTACTATCTATAAGGCATCTGCAAAGTGTGACTTGAGATCCAAACAATTATAAGATGCAGTTTGTTACAAAGGAAGTGAATTGGAAGAGATATAAGTATCTCGGTTCCCAATAAAGAGCATGTTCAAAGTGTCAGGCTTAGTAATATTAGAGTGTAAATAAAAGAGGAATGATGTGAAACTGGGATGATGAAGGGATTGTTGTAAACAGATTTACTCTGATAACAGGGCCTGAACATCAGACACTTCTGCTGCAATGCACTAAGTGATCAAGGGAGGACCACAAAACTGACAAATGAAGGACTCCAAACAATGAAGCAAGGAGGTTCAACTGCAAGGTGAGGTCGTTAATCTTCAAGAAAATGTCAAGGGCAAGATTGGTTTCACCAATCAAAAAAAAAAAAAAAGGAAAGAAAAAAAAAGAACACACACACACACACACACACACACACACACACACAAACTGTGGGGTACTGCACCCTCTGCAAGCCTTTACTGGGACTCATTTTTTATTGGATTATGATTTTTCAAAACTAGGGAACAAAGTTTGAATAGGATCAGAAAACAGTGTTAACCTGATGCCGCTCCAAAGAATGCCTGATATTGGGTTAGGATTGGGTGAACTTGGACCCTTGAGGTGGGATTAATGGGCTGAAACTCTGAGGATCCAGGAGTATCCAGGCAGGAAGCAAAGTACTCTCAGGGCAGGGGCAGGTGGGCAGTCTAGTGTACACTCCTGTGAATCATGACCCAGGCCAGAACCGCCTCTCTAGGGACTTCCAGAAAAGTCCTTAACATTTACATATAGACCTGGTTCCTGCCACTATTTATTCATGACACTGAAACAGGGAAGAGATGTGTTTCTTCACAGTATTATTTGGGGTACACATGAGTCTCTGCACTGTAGTTTTAGGGGATATTTTAAAACCAAGTGTTGTGTGCAGTTGTTATAAGGACCTGTTCTCTGGCTAAAAAAACAAAACAAAAAATCCCCCCAAAATCCCCTACACATAAAAAAAAAAAAACCAAACAAACAAACAAACAAAACTAGCTTCTGGGAAACAAATAATGTGCTCCCCCCATAAACTACAACCCACGCACGAGTGATTAGGGAGAGCAGGTAGAAGAGCAGAAGTTACTTCTAAAACCCTAATGGGGTCCAAGTATATCCTTCCAGTAATAGATTGTCATTCCATATGCAGTGTTCAAAGGGATAATTAAGACATTTAAATTTAATTGTTTGGTTATAATTTTATGCATAAATGCAGTCTATACTTTTTTTTTAGTTTTCCAAATGTTTTCAATTCTCACATACAGTTCAACTATTCTGAGATTTAATTTTGTCCCTTTTTTGCTTCATTTTATAAATAATCCATGTTAGCCAGAAAATATAAATGAAAAAGAAACCACTCTTAATCCTACTATTCAGGGGAAAACCTCACACTCTTAAGACATTGTATCTTTCAAGATTTTTTCCATTCATATTTGCTATTTCATTTTGTTTTTAAAAATAAAATCAGAAATGAGACATGGAGCTAAAAATGCTACATGCAAACCTCAGTTCATCTCTTCATATAAGTAGTTATTTAATGCCTCTAAGCCTCAGTTCCCAAAACTGTAAAATAGGGATAAAAAATATTTTTCAATTCATTAAGGATATATCAAGATTATATAAGATAATATAAATAATCTGAGTAATATACTGGCTCATAAAAGAATCTGTAAATGTTAGCTACATCGCTATTAAACCATCATACAATTTAATCTGATCACTTAAAATTGATCATGAATAATTTTCATATAAATTAATATTATCTACATTATTGTCTAATTAGCTGCAAATTGTGTGCATATTCTATAATATATCCTATCAGTTTCTATTATCAAAATTTAGGGTGTTTTTTATTTTTCCCTGTTAAGCACACTGTGATAAATAACCTTATGCATTTTTTCCTTAAGATAATGATCTAAAGTACTATATTTGTGTTCAAATGGAATCACAGAATATTCTCTTCAAGAGAAGAAGACCCCAGAGACTATGCCCCCATTTTACAAATGAGCAAATTGAGACTCCAAGAGATAAAATGATTTGCTTGTATTTAGAGAACTGGTTGGGTAGAGGGGAAACCCATAAAATCATTATAAATTTGTTTTTACATTTAATAATTAAATAAAGTGCATTTTTAAAAATCATAACCCCAGGATATGTTTATTGATTTTTAGAGAGAGAAGGAGTAGGGAAAGAGGGACAAATATCAATATGATAGAGTAACATCAATTAGTTTCTCCTCATACACCCCCAACTGGGGATGGAACCTGTAACCTGGGTATATGCTCTGACTGGGAATTGAACCAAGATCCTTTAATGTTTTGGAAGATGCTCCAACCAATTGAGCCACTCTGGTCAGGGCCTTTGAACTTTAATATACTATTTTAAAATACTTAACTGCTTTTGAGCTTTAATAAATTATATATTTTAAAAACCTGGAGTTAAGAGGAGAAACCAAGATGGCATCATAGGTGAACACCTCGGCTGCTGCCTTGCACAACAATTTCAAAACTACAATTGAAAGACAGAATGGACATCATCCAGAACCACAGGAAAGCTGGCTGAGTGGAAATTCTACAACTAGAAGGAAAGAGAGGGGCTCACGGAGACTCAGAGGAGCTGCAAAGGGCTGAGATGCAGAGACACATGAAGAGGATGGACAGTGGAATGCCTGGCTGGCTTCCTCTAGCAGGAGTGAGACAGAAACTCCAGACTGCACTGAACCCCAGTTCCGACTGCACTGAACCCAAGTTCTGGACGAGACTCATACAGGGGGAGTCTGGACTGTCAGGAAAAGGGAGAAGTGCATGGAACTCAGGGGAGCTGCAAAAGGCAGAGGTGTAGAGGCGTGCGTGCAAGTGGGCACAGAGAGGACTAAGTGCTGAGTGTGC
>JAAGEH010000040.1:3746155-3859068 GCA_011751065.1 Lasiurus cinereus
AGGCGTGCGTGCAAGTGGGCACAGAGAGGACTAAGTGCTGAGTGTGCTGCTGGCTTTATCTAGCAGGAGAAAGATGAAACCTCCCGACTGCACTGAACTCCAGTTCCAACTGCACTGAACCTCAGTTTTGGGTGAGACCCTGGGGACTCAGACTTATACACGTCTCCCAAGTGCATGGAAACTTAGGGGAGACATGAAAGACAGAGGTTTAGAGGTGCGTGCACAAGTGTGTACAGAGAGGACTGCAGCAATTACCAAGGGACATTGAGACCCAGAGGCCTCATAGAGCAGGGCTGCGGAAGCCAAGGCTGTCTGCTCAGCCCTGAGACTCCGCCCCCTCCAAGCCAAGCACAGAGACTTTTGCAATTTTTCAAGTCATGTCTCATAAGGCTGACTCCAGCACAGAAATTCTCCTGGCATAGACACAGCTGATCATCACAGACAATTGGCCTGGAGGTCAATTTTCCCCAGTGATACCAACAACAACCAAGACTTAGCTATAAGAAGGTGTACACACAGTCCACAAAGGGGTGCACCAAGAGTGTCCACCTCAAGTAACCGGGGAGGCAGAGCTCCGGGACCATACAGGACACCTAGTACACAAAGATACTCTACCAACTCAGGGAAGCAGTGAAAATGCAGAGACAAAGAAACAGATCACAAAGGAAAGAAATGGAGGAAAGCAAATGACTAGATATAAAGTTCAAAACCACAGTTAAAAGGTTTTTTAAGAATTTCCAGAAAGTTTGATAAATTTAGTGAGACCCTCAAGGAGATGAAAAAGAACCAACTAGAAATTAAACATACACTGACTAAAATAAAAATTATTATACAGAGACTTAACAGCAGACAAAAGGAATGCAAGAATCAAGTCAAAGATTTGAAATACAAAGAAGCAGAAAACACTCAATTAGAAAAGAAAAAAGAAAAAAAAGAATCCAAAAATTTGAAGATAGTGTAAGGAGCCTCTGGGACAACTTCAAGTGTACAACATCAGAATTATGGGGGTGCCAGAAGAAGAGAGAGAGCAAGATACTGAAAACCTATGTGAATAAATAATGACTGAAAACTTCTCCCACCTGGTGAAAGAAATAGACTTACAAGTCCAGGAAGCACACAGAACCCCAAACAAAAGGAATCCAAAGAGGACCACACTAAGACACATCACAAAAACAAGAACAAAAGACAAAGAAAGAATATTAGAAACAGCAAGAGAAAAACAGTTCATTACCTAAAAGGGGAGCACCCATATGATTGTAAGCTGATTTCTCAACAGAAACTATGCAGGGAGTGGCAAGAAATATTCCAAGTGATGAATAGCAAGAACCTACAACGAAGATTACTCTACCCAGCAAAGCTATCATTCAGAATTGAAGATCAGATAAAGAGCTTCACAGATAAGAAAAAGCTAAAGGAGTTCATCACCACCACACCAGTATTTTATGAAATGCTGAAAGTTACCCTTTAAGAAGAGGAAGAAGAAGAAAAAGGTAAAGATAAAAATTATGAACAACAAATACATATCTATCAACAAGTGAATTTAAAAATCAAGTGAATTAACAGAATAAACTGGTGAATATAATAGAATCGGGGGCATAGAAAGGGAGTGGACTGACAATTCTCAGTGGGAAGAGATTGGACATAAATCATGCACCTATGCATGAGGACAATGAGGAGGGAGGTAAGGGCAGAAGGTGGGGTGGGAACCAGGTGGAGCAGAGCTATGGGGGGAAAAAAGAGGAACAATTGTAATAATCTGAACAATAAAGATTTATTAAATTTAAAAAAACCTGGAGTTAAATTGATTTTTGCTTGTGGTTAGGGTCTATTTGCTAAATCATATGCAGCAGACAACAGGGAGTTAAACTTTCAGTGTTGGCCTATTTTTCTATGGACATAATTTATATGTAAACTAAAAAATACATGCTATGGCCATTCTTTTCTTTTTTGCCTGTTGTGTAGAAATCTGTAAATGTTGGCCTTGTTAACTCACATTCTTCACAAAGGAGCCAGATTATTGGAGGAGGGGGTCCTAAGCAGATGTCCTGGTCTCTTGGTTTGACTTTTCCTGTGAAGAAGTGGCCGGGAAAAGGAAAAAGAGAGACTCCAGTTTCTGCTCATCAGATTTATGCAATTGCTGCTCTGGAGCATTTACCATGGACCCACTGAAGGGGACATTTGAGGATCATCTCACTTCTTAAAATTTATGCTACCAAGAAAACTAAGAGGGAAGTACAGCTGAAGATGGGGAGATAGAAGGAAAAATTGCTTAACTGGAGACAATTTCCTGTTTGATGAAGATAAAATTTGTCATCCTTGAGTTACCTTACCAGGAAGTGGGATCCTTGGAGAAGAAGGGCAGGAAGAGTGAGCCATCATCTGTGAAAAGACCTCCTATATTTTGTTAACCTTCTGGAGGAGAAAGAGAAAAACTCCACAGGTGGGAAAAGCCCAAACCTTGACAAGAAAAGTATACAGAGGGAACAGGGCAGCAGTCGTGGCAAAGTTTAGAAAAGGCTGGAAAAGAAGAGAAGGAAGGAATTGCTGGTCTAGATGAAAGAAACCAGGAAGAGAAAATAAACCCCTCACCTTGTACAGCTTTTATATGTGTTTGAACAGAAATTAAATTGCTGCTCTTACAGGTAAAAGATGGTCATATAGTTACAATTTCATTTGATGCAACCTAATGTTTTCAAAGCATCCACACATGTTAGTTAACACATTGTATTTATCTCAATACTCACAAAAATTGAGGGTAGGCCAAAACCGATTTGGCTCAGTGGATAGAGTGTCGGCCTGTGGACTGAAGGGTCCAGGTTCGAGTCTGATCAAAGGCATGTATCCTGGTTGCGGGCACATCCCCAGTAGGGGGTGTGCAAGAGGCAGCTGATCGATGTCTCTCTTTCATCGGTGTTTCTAACTCTCTATCCCTCTCCCTTCCTCTCTGTACAAAAATCAATAAAATATATTTAAAAAATATTGAGCGTAGGACATCAACATTCCAAATTAAAATGAAGCCTGGCTGATAAAGGATGGAGTGTGATGTGGGTGCCAGGCCTTCCCAGGCCAGAATCCTAGTTCTGATACTAGTAGCTACCTTTTTTTTTTTTTTTTAATGTTTTGCCTATCACTCTACCTCTCTCATCCTTGCTGAATTATTGTAAGGATTAAGTGAAAAAAACACCTTTGCTTAGTTCTTGCCAGACACAGATAGTTGCCAATTTCAGCTATTATTATGGTAAGAGATCTAATTCATTCATTACACTATGGGTAAGGGGGATGCTAACCTATACTTCCAGCCAAGCAGAAACGTTCTACTAAAATGTATCATCATGTTGACAAGCAGGAAGTTTAACTGACGTCAGAGCATAAGAAATAAACAGCTGTATGCTCATGGTCCAGATGAGTCCAGATGAGTCCAGACTGACCCTAAAGGCAACTTCAGTATAGGGCTGCTGGCCTAGCACCACAGCAATCTGATTGCCTCTCTTCAACCACCATTCCTCGAAGGCCACTTGCTTGCTTTGTGAGTTCAGAAAATAAACCCACAATGGGTTAGCTCCTTCTTAAGAGAGGGCCTTCTCCTGAAATGCCGAAAGCCCAGCTGCATCCAGGGAAGCCTTCATTACTGGTCTCACTCAGCGCGTGACCATCGCGAGCCCTTGTTCGTTTCAGACCAAGCCATTCCATCTGAATACTCGGATGCTAGGACTCAGAAGTCTCTTGTTTGCTAGAGAAAAGATCAGTCATCAGAACTTATAAACAGCAAGGAATGTACAGAGAACGTTTTCCCAGATAGTCACCAATTACTTTCAAACCATTAGGGTTAGTTAGAGGTGTAAATTTTCATATCCAAACTGTGAAATAACATAGATCAGAAAAAGCACATGAGAAAGAAAAAGAATATGGATATAGATGAAGATTAAACTGAAACCTTTTTTGTGTTTCTGGGAAGTCTCACTAAATCTGCTCCCAAACCGAGGAACCGAAACTGCAAAGGAAAACTTGACACTTTTTTAAAGGTGTCTGGTTGACAGACGAGGATATAAGAAGGATGTCTCAGAAGAGATGCAGGTGGGTGGAAAATATCTCAGCTTTCCAAGCCTCAGTGTTCTTATACTGATGATGGGCAAAATCGTGTTTCATTGATATATTGGCATATTAAAATTTGAGGGTTTAGAACAATCTTTAAGTCTCTTGGAAATGAAGACAGATGACATTGTTCAACATATTACTATCTTAAGTTAAATATTATATTTGTTTTTAGATATTCTTTAATGACAGGCTTATTAGAATAAGTGCCAGAAAAATATCTAGAATGTTATACATTGAAAAATTTATTAGAAAGGATCATTTAATTGTTCGTAATTGTTCATGTGCTAACATTAAAAGAAATATTTCAAATACAATTCTAAACAAGCCAAAGGATTGTCTTCAAAACATATCAACTGAAGCTGCCTAACTGGCCAGGCTGTGTACTAGAGCCACACACTTCTTCCCAGGGCCTAAATGTCCTGGGGTCACAGCTTCCCGCTGAGCAAATAATCCTCCAACTGGAGCTTGATGCTTTGAGAATCTGTTGTTGCTACCATGCTATTCCATTCAGATATTTTCATAATTTTTGTCCCTGAAATTTGTTTTCCCAATGCTTGAAAATCTTACTGTTAGACAATTATAATAAAATTCTTGAGCATATCAGCAACAAACATTCATTTACTGAAATAAAAAATGAGTCTTATGTTCACAAATCCCACAGCTTGGAAATGTATATGATACACAACATTTAACCTGTCAGCAGCCTCATTAGTGTCAATGAGTAGGAACTGGCAATCAGTAGATGGTGCGCTCTACATGTGTTTATGTTTTAAAATGTTCCTGAAATAGCTCCATTAAAGAGGTTGATATAAAACACTTCTACTGGACAAATGAATTTCAGCTTAAATTTTATGGTCTACTTAAATTTTTTTTGAAGAATTCATATTTCTCATGTTAAATGATCATTTATAGCTAACAGTCAAAACCCAACTAAAAATAATAAATAATAAAGACTCTGGTAAAGAATCATCTGAAATTCACCCTCACCAATATGTAAATGATCAAGAAAATATGCAGAAAGACGGATGTGTGTTTGACTATCGAGAGCCCTAAGATATATATTTGTATGGTGCCCGTTTTCAGTATCCATACAGCTATTAAGACATTTTTATAAACTGTAAGAAATATGTGAGCTATTTCAAGATATAATTCTGAAAAACAGACTTCCATGTAAGAAGCCAATTTAGGAAGAAAACAACATAAACAATAGTAACTTGTGTGCTCAAGTGAAGCATCTTTTTAATTTTGAGTAATGAAGATGTCAAGCCAAATGCTAGAGTAGTTTAACTTAATTAGGTGGCCTATTTTTCCAGGCATCCTTTCATTTCCCATTGAAAACTCAGCTTGTATGCAAGGCAACAAGAGCAATTTTGTCTGTAATGAATACCTCCGGGACTGTGCAGAGTAATCATTTGAATGTTACACTGAAGACTGGTTTGAGTAACTAGTTTGAGCTTGTTAAGATGCCAGACTTTGTTGGACTAAACTAGATTACTCAAAGCGCAGCAGCTTTGCCATTTTATTGGGTCAATGGTCAAAAAGTCAAGTTGACTTTACTCCTGAAATTTCTGCCAAAAGGAACCAATCTAAAAGTAATTGGTCTGATTATAGTTTAAATTTATGTCATGATCATGGAAATTTTATGGCCCATAGTCAAGAATTTCCCCCCCCCAAAAAAAATGCTCTTAGAAATATACTTTCTAGGCCCTTTTATTATACCTCATTTACATTTTAACCTGGAGAACAATATCACTAGAAAAACAGGTAATTAAAAATACAGATATAGTTATTAATATGTTTGCAAACTCAAAACATTATAAATGTAATAGATTTAATAAAATAATGTACAAAAAAGGTGGAGAGTCCTTTTGTTCTACAGCCTTTTTATTGCTAATGACAAACAATAACATGGTATTGTTGCAACAATAACTGCCTACTATTATCTAGTTTAGCATCACACTAATTATTTGAGCCCTGTACTTGAAATGATTCTCTGAAAAGGTGGGAGAGCTGGTGCCTTTTGTTATTGAGTAGAGGTGTTGACACCAGACAGAGCGATGCTAGTAGAATGGAATGGCCACGGTCAGTTTTGCTAAATGACTATAACGCAGGGTTGAAAATCATTGCATATAGAAAATTCAAAGTATTAATGTGATTTAAAAATGTACACAAAATATTTGAATTCATTTATTCATCTTTCAACAAAAGAATGCAGCATACCTCCCATGTGCTATTGTAGGCACAGGTGATCCAGAGAGAAACAAGAGTGAGTCCTACCTTCAAAAGCTCATAATCAGATGGGTAAAGAAAAAGAAATTGGTACCAACTTTAGGATGCTACATGCCACAGAGGGGCAAATATGTGCCTGGATAAAGCCGACTTACACATACTAGAGGCATGGAGGTGTGTGGGTAGGAAAGAAACATGGATCATTCAGTGACAGTGAGAGGAGAAATGGAAAGGTAAAAGTGGGATAGAATGAGATGAGTTAATGAGAAACTGTGGCGCCCAGAACTCAAGCAGTAATTACGTACAAGGAAAAGAAGAGTCAGATTCTAAAGTTATACAAAAAGGTGAATCAACACTATCTGCAATTAACTCAGGGCTGAGTGATAAGGGAGACTGTCCAACTTTCTGTCTTGGAAGATTGGGTGGGTGGTGTGAACTGTTATGACTACAGGCAACATAGAAAAAAGAAGGGTAGGGGGTGAGGGAGTTGGTTGAAGATGATGAATTTCGATTTTGACGCATTGATATGTTGAGTCTGATCTATTGTCAGGGACAGGTGTCCAGTAAAGTTAAATCAAACCCAAAATTCACATGAGAGAGCTGCCCTAGATCCACAGGCGCTCTTCAACTTTTATATTCAAAATGTGTGGTTTGAAATGTATGTCCAATGCTCAGTTGTGTGATTCTAAGGGGAAAAAAATAATATCGTCTATTTTATCATTGTTGTTTTTTAACCTTGAGATTTGAGGGTCTAGGTAAGAGAACATTTCAGAGAGGTACGAGAAAATAAGCAGAGAGAAACCTGATCACAACCTGAAAATGATCTAAAATGGGGTTCTCAGTTCATTTAATATTTTGAGTTTATCATGATGCTCAGAATTAACAACAAAAATTTAGTTTATACTTAAGGAATACCTGTTCATGGAAAGAAGGAGGAAGAAAGGAAACTAAGAAAAAGGAAGGGAGGAGGGGAAGGAATGAAGAAAGCAAAGGAATAAGGATGGAAACCAAACAGAAGGAAATGGTTTAGTGAAATAGAGGCCAAGGTCAAAGAGGAAGTGACTTATTGAAATATGTTCCAATCAAATAATCAAAGCTTCTTCATGACTTGACACCAGAAAAATCTTCTGATTCCCACTACTAAGCAATTATCTCTTATATAAAACGACTAGTCCTTTTCAACAATTTTCCCAAAGCAGGCATGAAGGAGAGGGCTTCCTGAGTCAGAGAAGTGGTGAAATGGGTTGCCAGTGGGTGTGGAAAACTTGGAATAAACAGGTAGCCATGGAAAATGATATTCTGGGAACTGCCAGAAAAGAAGGAAGAATGAGAAAAGGTAATGGCACATATTCAAAACTAAACATAAGTAACTAACCTTTGTGCCATAGAAAGTTCTGATTTAACACACACACACACACAAAAAAAACACAGAAAAAAAGACTCTTTCTCTGTTTCCTTTGATATACGCAATTCAAATGAACATTTTTAGCTTGAGTACAATCTCAGGTGAGGCTAAGGAAGGTACTATGATTCCAGAGCCTGGGGAAAGGGCCTGGGATTTTTTAGGGAAAGAGAAGGACCTCATAGCATGTGAATCTGAGTGGGTCTGGGAAATGTGGAGAAGAGCTGGAGTTTGGGGGAGAAGCCCACCCTCTCCGCCTTATTGTTATGTATTCTGGCACATGGTCAATCAAACATGACAGATTAGGAATGAGTGAATTGATGAGGGACTGTTAGCCTCTCTCCAGTCAGCTTTCCTTTCATTAGCCCACTCACACTTTCCCACAAACTCTACAGGAGGGAACCTGCGATTTCATGTGGTATGGAGCTATGTGGGTCCTCTTAGTCAGGGTCTGGAAAGACACAAAGAAATCTTACACTGCATGGTTCAAATTCTGTCCAGGGTAAGAACTTTTTAAATGGTGTTTGAATTAAAGCACTGAGTGGCCAGCCCACTTTAGCCATTATAGGAGAAAATAGCCAATATTCCAAGAATGGAACCAGAGAGGAGTGGAAATGTCATGAGTTTTTATTACATACTTGTCAGGCTTATTATGCGGTGGTATATTCAATTTAAAAGCTGCCTATCAATACAAAATTACATGCAAAATATTTTAAGGATTCTATACCCGTTCAAGAGGTATAGAATGCATGCAGTAGATAGTGCCAAAGAGCCCTTTGGGACTGTCTAAAAGAATATCATTAATTTTTACAGTGTGCTTCCATTGCTGGAGCTATTCCAGCATTGGCTTTCTATAAAAATCATTTCAAGTTTAGAATTATGCTATTTGCTTGCAGCAACATCACAGGAGCAGTAGTGCACCATATGTTCCTACTTAG
This sequence comes from Lasiurus cinereus, assembly GCA_011751065.1. Classification (NCBI taxonomy): domain Eukaryota; kingdom Metazoa; phylum Chordata; class Mammalia; order Chiroptera; family Vespertilionidae; genus Lasiurus; species Lasiurus cinereus. The sequence continues at coordinate 3,754,820 of JAAGEH010000040.1, forward strand.
CAACTTAGTCTGTAAGTCCCAAAGCATGTACTGATTTGAAAATTGAACAGGAATTATAATTGTTGAGTGATGCTATGAGGCAAGTTGTCTTGGATTACTAAACTATGCAGATGTTTGATGTTATGTAGGAAAAAAGAACAAAACTTTTTTTTTTCCTACAGGATGACTAAAATCTTATTTATGGTTGCTGAAAGGGGTAAATTGATTAAATGTCCCTAAAAGAATACCAGGTAATGGATTCTTGAACACATTATATTACAGTAAACAAAAGAAATGTTAAGTGCAAAATTTAGCTAAGGCCATTGAATTTATGTAATTTGCAAGATTTATCCCCCACACCCCCAAAGTATGTATTATCTTATATTAGTCTATTTTTTAAAAGCAGTACATTCTAAAAATGTTTTCAGATATGCTATGTTATTAAAAAATAGTTTGATTCTGGCACAAAAACCTGCCATATCTTACAAAGACAACATATTTGCAGCTCTTTACTCCTTTATACATTTTATATTCTTGGTAACTCCTGACTGAAATGTTAAGAAAAATATTGTTAGCTGTTTGCTTTTAGTCAGGGCTTAATATTATCTGCTGTATTTGAATTTAAAAACCTAAGGACCCAAGCTGTTGTGATGTATATGCATTGAATTTCTAATCCTTTATCCAAAAGTCTTTAAGAAGGACATAATGATTCTCTGAGAGGGAGCAGCTGCTTTATAACCGCAATCATTTATTGAGTTTGTGTTTCTACTGTTTCAAACAAATTCAATTAGCCCTTACACTTCAAAACCCTAAAGGCACCACAGAGATGATACTGGGTTGCTCTAATCTAATAGTAATACTAAACTTGTCAGTACAGTTTTGGGATTGATGGTTAGAAGAAAATTAATAGTAACATTTTTCATTTTTTAATCAAACAGTCCTATTCTGAACCACCTATGTTTCTAGGAGGCTACTTAGCCGAATGAATTCAGTTCAGTAAGAATTTTAAATGCAAAGCTCAGCCTTCCAAAGGTATTCTGAGCGTGATCAACTCAGTTGAATGGAAGGAAAGGTTGTCCGAATCTTTGAACTTCACCATGACCTTCTCCTCTGAACAATATTGTGTGGTTTCTAGAATGTCTGCCAGAGGAGGCAGTGATCATAATGACTTCTAAATGCAAAGTTCACGGAGAGGCAGGCCTGCCTCTGTTTTGAGTTAAACACAACACATTTTGTTCTTAGGGAAATTTCAAAGCCCTACAGAGTGCACCCTTTATATATACATTAGATTTAATTCACTGACAACCACCAAGAAGAACAATAGGAGTTTTCTAATCCCCTCTGCCCCCATCCCTCCCAGTTAACAAATCTATTTGGGTAGTTACGTAGGTATTAAAAACTACAGTATTACATTAGAGTTTCCACCATAGTCATTGTTACAGGAAACTCCAAGCTACCATGCTTTTATAGTCTTTTAGGAAAAAATATTTTCTAGTGCCCCAAATGCTCCTAGGAACTCACCCTCACTATCATTCATTCATTCATTCATTTATTTTCTTTATTTTCTTTTTTTTTTCTCGTGTATTGAGACATGATCTGGAATCTTTTATAGGATTTGTAAGATCCAGGTCATTTTTAAATTTTATTTTATTGTTTAAAGTATTACAGATAGTAGTACATGTCTTCTTTTTTCCCCCATTGACATTCCCCAGGCCTCCTCTACTGTCCAGCCCCAGGACATGCCCTCCCTTTTACCTCCCCCTCCCTCCAGTGCCTTGTGTCATTCATTTATATTTGCTTACAATGTTCTTACATAGTATGTTATACTGGCACCCTAGGGCAGTTATAATTTTTGCTTTAAATGCCCTTGCTGGATTGAAGAGCCTGGTCTTAAATATCTAAAAATAAATAGCCAAGCATTGACTTTTATAAATGTATCCATTTACATTTTCTTTGGACTTTTGTTGTCACTTCTCATGATTAAATACCGTGTCAACCATTCCCAGTGAAATGGATACAAACGTGCCCTTGATAGATTTCAATCATATCATGCATTTTGGCTTGAAAGCTCCCCACCCTGTAGATTCTGAAAGCAGCCATATAGCACTCCTTGGCCATGCGATGTTGGTTATAAACATACCATTTTCTTGAAAACTGCCCCAACAGTGGGTAATTAAAGCTATTTGTGGCATGTGTAGCTTAAAATGATTAACTTGTCTCTAGTCAGAAGCACAAATAACCTGCACCTGTAAAGACTTTATTTCCTAAAGGTAAAACAACTGTTTAGGGAAGATCATGCTGGCAAAACAGCTGCTTGCCGTTCTGGAGGGGAAACAAGGTAGTATCTTTCAACAAATGCCAACTCTGGTGTTTTATCAGCTCTATCTCATTAACTGGAAACAAGGCTTAAATGCTTTGTTTATAAATTATGATTATTCCTGATTGCGGCAGTTACTGATAGTGCTACTCATTTGCAATGCAACTCTTTGAATTTGTTTAATTACAATTTGAAACAAGGCAGAGAAGATTAATTAACCCACCTGGCTGGCTGGCACGTAGTCCTGGCTCGGCTCTGTCATGCTCATATACATGTTCTCACCGTCAAACTGCGAATGAAATAATAGTAAACATTCAGCAATCTTGACTCTGTGCAGGGCTTTTTGTTTGTTTGTTTGTTTTTCACCATCAAACTGAAAACTCCAAGCTACCATGGTAAACAGTAGTCATAAAAGAAAAAAAAATACTGTGGTTGGGAATATGGAAAAGCTGTCCTAGTGAGTGAGCCACATCTTTTCTTTGATGTTTCTCTTGTCATCTTCCTGACCCTGGATGTCAGTGATTTGGAGTAATTAGTGCTCTAGTAATTACAGCAAGCAAGCAAGAAATGAATGGTTTCCTTTCATCTGCAATCTGTTTTAAAACAGAATGGCTCATTTTGCATACCCTGTATACATATTGCAGTTCAGTTGTAATGAAGTATTAAATGAATGGCATGATTTCTGGGGTGGGGGCTGGAGGGTTGGGGTGGAAAGATAATGGAAAATAAACTAAGGCACAGCTCAATGCATTCTGAGTTTAGCTCTCAAAAATGAAAAAGTGCAGAGTTTTCTTAATAGACTAACACTGGCTTCATCACAATAGCTTTATGATTAAAATTTTTAACTTGACAATAATATTTGAAAAAAAGTATGAGCCATTATATCCATAGCTAAGATTAATAATAATAAATAACAATGAAAATATATAGGCTCGATTCTTAAATTTCCCTTTCAGAATATTTTCAAAGGCAGAATAAATGTAAGTATTACGAATCCACAGAAACTCAGACACAAGTTTACAAGTTAGGAACAAGATGGGAGGTGGAAATTCAGCAGGCGGGGCAACTTCGGAATGAGGCAACAGTTCAAGCAAGAGCAATAACAACAACAACACATTTTCCATTATTTGGGTTTTTGAAAGCAGTAATCACTCTATTCAGACTTAATCCTCAGCTATCTTTAGTCACTTGATAAATGGGCAAGGCATTCCTTTTTTTTCTTTAAAGGAAAATATTTCCCAAGGAATTAATCAAATGGACTAATACAGCCAGCTTCAAAGAGCCGAGAATGAAAATACTTTCATAGGCAGACTAATTTTAGACATGGGAACGTGAAAATCTGAAAAATTACTTTTTAAGGCAGAAAAGTATTATTGATGGCGGTGCAAACACAAAGTAATATGGACATACGTTATATTCCATCAAAAAAAATTGTGCTATATAGATATTGCATTTCATCACCTATCAGCTAGTAGCCCAAGAGAGTTGTATAAACGCTGGGGACACACCAAAGCCTGTGAGCTGTAGTCAGCAGCAGTGGGTGCCTGGAGAGTTACATCAACATCAGCTGTATGAGTAAAGACCGCCCTAAGGACACTGAAGTGAAGTTCAAAGAACTAAACATTTCTTCATCCATCACCCTGCAAATAGATTTCATGTTATGTGAACAAACTTACCTAAACAGATATGAAACCACTAATTGAATGATGTGGTTGTCAAGGCAAATAAGAAATAGCACACTAAGAAAAACCAGCTGGACATTTTGGTGGCTTTGTCACCTGGCTCAAGAGCCCTGAGTCCCAGTGACTTACCCAAGGCTGTTTTTCATCAGTCAGGTGATCGATCACCTTCAACCCAAAGATAGTTGTAGCCCCAGTCAATCGTCCTGTTATTCCTGAAAACTCAAGTCCTGACAAAGCATCATTTAGCATTTCTCCACCCCACACCCACTGTTGGTTTGTTTGCAAATGTTTTTAATGCTAAGATGCCAAAGAACCATTTGAAATATGGACAGTTTCTCTGACTATAACAAACTAAATTGCACAGAAGTAGTGAAGTGAATCAAATACTCCACTGCCTATGCATATTCTATAAATGTGTTACTTTCTATTTCATCTTCTCTAACTCATTTGCTAAATCTGGTGTTGTTTTCAAGCCAACTAAGGCTTTGGAGTTTTGGTTTTAGTTTATCCAAAATGTATGCTAATTAAGCATATTCAATATACTGCTCTTGATAAGGACTCTTTACTCACAAAGTACCAATGCTTAAGTAATATTGAGCCAAGGCTGAAACAGCATTTTAGAATAAAATTTAAGTTGCTATAGGCATAACTATTTTATTGAATAGATTCTATATTCCCATTATCTACCTGTCTCATTACATTTATTAATGCATACATATTATCTGATTCAATCTTCATAAAGACTATGATTAAGGTATTATTATTATTACCTACATTTTATAATTTCAGATAGAGAGGCAAAGAATTTAAGCTAGATGCTCAAGGTTATAAGCTTTTAAAAGACAGGTCTAGGATTTAAGGCCAGGTCTAGAATATGTGTAAAACCTCCAGAACATATAAATATAGTCTGAATCATAATGATGAATTAACTATCAATTCTGAAAGTGTCAAAAATTACCAAAGCAGGTCATTAGCAATATCTCAATGATGTTGAAATATTGTCTATGGAATTGTGAGACTTACAAAAAACATGATTCTCAAAGAACAAAATGAAAAGTATCATTCTTCCTGACTTCAAGTTATATTACAAAGCGACAATAATTAACACAGCATGGTATTGGCAGAAAAAATAGATACACAGACCAATGAAAAATAATTGAGAGCTCAGAAATAAACTTACATGTATATGAGAAATATTTTTTTAAAAAAATACATTTTATTGATTTTTTACAGAGAGGAAGGGAGAAGGATAGAGAATTAGAAACATCAATGAGAGAGAGAGACATCAATCAGTCGCCTCCTGCACGCTCCCTACTGGGGATGTGCCCGCAACCAGGATACATGCCCTTGACCAGAATCGAACCTGGCAGGCTGACGCTCTATCCACTGAGCCAAACGGTTTCGGCTATGAGAAATATTTTTTAACAAAGAAATCAAAAACATAAAATGAGAAAAGGAAGCCTTTTTAATAAATGATGCTGGGGAAATTGAAAAGCCACATGCAAAAAAATGAAACGACTGCTATTTGTCACCATATACAAAAATTAACTCAAAATAGATCAAAGACCTGAATATAAAACCTGAAACAATAAATTACATAGAAGAAAACATAGGTAATAAACTTATGGACCTTGGTCTTAGAGAGGATTTTATTAATTTGACTTCAAAAGCAAGGAAGTAAATGAGTGGGGCAATACTGAACTAAATATCTTCTACACAGCAAAAGAAATCATCAACAAAATAAAAATTCAATGAAATGAATGCGAGAAGATATTTGCAAACAACACCTTCAATAAGGGGTTAATATGCAAAAAATATAAATAATTCAACAACAAGAAAACAAACAATCCATTAAGATGGGCAGAGGACCTGAACAGACACTTCTCCCAAAAAGAGATACGTATGACCAACAGATATCTGAAAAGATTCTCAGTTTTACTAGTTATTAGGAAAATGCAAATCAAAACTACAATGAGCCTGGCCAGGTGGTTCAGTCATTTGAAGTGTTATCCTGGACACCAAAGATTGCAGATTTGATTCTTGGTCATGGCACATGGTTCAATTCCCAGTTGGGGTTTGTATGGAGACAACCAATCTATGTTTCTCTCTCACATCAGTGGTTCTCTCTCTTTCTCCCTCCCTCCTCTACTTCTTCTTCTTCTCTCTTCACCCCTTTCTGTCTCTCTCTCAAATCAATAAAAACATAACCTTGGATGAGAATTTAAAAACAAAACTACGAGATACCACCTCACACACCTGTGAGAATGGTTATTATCAGCAAGACATATAATAACAATTGTTGGAGAGGTTGTGGAAAAAAAGAAATTCTCATTCACTGCTGGTGGGAATATAAACTGGTATAGCCACTATGAAAACTGTATGGAAGTTTTTCAAAAAATTGAGATAAGCATTAGCATATGAGCCAGTAAGATAAATGTAGTATTATTCATTGCAGTATTATTCATGATGGACAATACTGAAAACAATTGAAGTATCCTTTGATAGGGGACTGGATAAAGAAAATGTGGTACAAATATACAATGAAATACTAATAAGCTATAAAAATAATAAAATATTGTCATTTGCAGCAAGAGAGGGATCTTGACAATATTATTCTAAGCAAAATACGTCAGATAGAAAGAGACAGGAACCATATGATTTCATTCATTTGTGGGATATAAAACTGAAAGCAAAAAAATGAACAAACAAGAGAAAAAGTCATAGACACAGACCAAAGTATGGTGGTTACTAGGGGGTAAGGGGTGTGGGGAGGAGGTAGTAAAAGATAAAGGGAGTCAAATATATGGTAACAAAAGGAGCTTTGACTGTGGGAGATAAATACACAATGCAATATACAGATAACATATTATAGAATCATACACTTACAACCTAACCAATGTCACCCCATAAATTTAAAAAATTAAGAAACAATCAAAAAATCCTCAATGGCCTTGGTAAGCTGCCAATTTAATACTCAGGTTGGTAGAATGTCCCTGGATGCTTTCTAATTAACCCTTAAAAAACTGAGAAATATATGATCATAAATTTTATGTCTACTTGACTGGGCCACACGATGCCCAGATATTTGGTCAAATATTATTTTTTGATGTGTCTGTGAGGGTATTTTGGGGTGAAATTAAGGTTTGAATTAGAAGACTGAGTAGAGCAGACTGCCTTATCTAATATAGGTGAGCTTCATCCAGTCAGTTAAAGGCCTGAATAGAACATCAATGCTGAGCTTTATGAGAGAAAGAGGAAACACCTCCCACATGACTGTTGATCTGGACATTCATCTTTTCCTGCCTTCATACTCAAACTGAAACATCAGCTCTTCTTGGGTCTCAAGCCTGACAGCTTATGTACTGGAACTGTTGGCTTTTCTGGGTCTCCAGCTTCCCAACTACAGTTTGTGGGGCTTCTCAGCTCCATAACTGCATGAGAGGATTCCTTATAATACATCCCTTTCCTTGTATATATACATCCTGTAGGTTCTGTTTCTCTAGTGAATGCAACTAATACAGATGATTTCCTCTATTCCTTATCAAGATATTCATGACTGTTCCAAAAGCTTATTTCTGGAGGAAATACAATGTAGGAACACATAAGAGGTGACATCAATTTCATATTATTGCTTGCTTTCTAGGGGAGAAGCCATGCGATTTTGCCATGAGCATCTGTGGTCTCAAGAGTCCACTCCCTGTGCCCATCCCACATGCATTCACACCTCTTCATTCAGAATGCCTCCCTGCCCTTTTACTTGTTGAAATTCTCCTTCCACTCCTCAACTCTCCTTAGTCAGGGCTGAGCTCTGGGCTCCTGTAGTCAGTCTTCTGGTTCCAGACAGGTCTTGTTGTTTGGGGGCTAACTCCACAGGGGACAGGACACATCTTAGGGATCTTTAGTGCCTCTATATCTTAGGGACAGCACATACAAAGTCCCCAAAAATGTCTAGTTAACAAAAATTAAATAATATTTGCTTGATTAAATACGCTGCCATCCCAGAAAATTTGTTGACTTAGAAGCGAAAGAAAATCAATCTTTCAGAGAATGGTTTGAAGGCTTTTAAATGGAGCCAATTCAAAATTTTACTATGAATTAAAACTGGTTGCTATAGGAGTGCACGCTTTTAAAAAGAAAAAAATAATAATATACAGAAACAGCCAGGACACTGCTACTCAAATGCTAGATCCATTTCCTCCTCAAGATTTTTATTTAAGTATGAAACATATAGATTGGCCGAGAATCAAGAAATCCAGATCTAAATGAGTATATGCCTCCTTCTGACACACAAACTAAAACACAGATGTGTGTCAGACAGGCCTATCCATACCCCTTGGGGGTGGACACACTCTTGGACTAAGGAAGAAAAATAAACCAAGATCCCGGGGGGCCAACCCCTCCCCACATAGACCTTGTCAGGTGAATGTCATCACTGTACTTTTCACATCTCCACCCAATCCCACCCTGTCCAGGAGCTGATTCCAGGGATCTCGACAGACTTCATGCTGATGCAACATTCTTAGGACGCAAACTGTGGCACTGGGGGGATATCATCCTGTCATTTGAAGCAGAGCCATCTAGTGCAATAAGAGTCTTAGAATTTTGGTCTTGGAAAGGTCTCTGAAGGCACTGTAGCTGAACCCCTCATGTCATGACAGAAAGAAACAGACTGTTATTGGCCACATAGCCCATCTGTGAATAGAATAAAGATCTGGATTTCTAGTAGAAGAGTTGTCCACTGTGACATACTGCTTCATACTCCATCACTCATCAACAGTGGGGAATCAGACTCTACATTTGGGTATGGCTTGTTTGCAAACCCCATGGTCTCGAAGGCACGGCATTTGCATACTTACACCAATGACCCCACTTTATTTTACCTGGACCACATATTAGATGAACTTTAATAATAATTGTTGCAATAACATTGTTTTGTTAAAAATTACTAACTACATTTCCTTACTCTTTATGGTTATCACAGTTATTATTCTTAGAGCCGACTGAATTTAGGCATTATAACTTTTCAAAATGTATCTAAGCATACTAGGACTTTTAATTTCCATGTTTTCTCAATTTAAAACCTGAAGCAAAGTTTGAAAAAAAATAAATAGGCTGGCTTATTTGAATCTAAATGTAAATGGCATCTGCTCAGGATTAGCCTTTCTGACCAAGCGCTTTCATACTCTTTATTGTGTTTTTATTTCAAAGCACCAGGGGATGCAATCACATAAAAAGTCATTTATAATCTTCTACTACAGTTTTTTGAAATTGTTTTTAGAGGATATTAACCAAACCCATAATCCCAAAGAGCTTTTCAAACTAGGTAGTTATTATTTCTTCTATTTAAAAACCGAGAGCAGACATCCAACACTGTCTGAACATAGTGAATGATGAGCAAAAATGGGCAACATTAGCCTACTGAAACCACTAAAACAAGAAAAATCAAAGATAGAATGTGAAGTGTAAATCAATCATTAGCACTGGAACAGGAAATGGGATCTTTTTAAGGAAACCATTAGAAGAAAACCAGAAAACTGCTACTGGGGAGAGTGGGGTATGTGGGAGCTCATGGAATTCTTGAAACAGTACCACATTGTAGGGCCTCTAAAAGGGAAACCTTACATTTCTGGATGTTTCCTGAAGGAATATTTGATACTTTGATTTTATTTTTTAAAAAAGAGCTAAAAATGGAAGTGCTTTTAATAGGGAGTTAATTTGACATTTCTTAGAAGATGCATTATCATAAGTCATTATAAGAGAGAGTAATAGTCTGAAAATAAAATATCCATTTTTGTATTGCTTGGCTCAATGTAAGACTACAAGTCATTGAATTTTTCCTTTTTTTTTGTAATGGAAGAAATAACCAGTTTAGGCCATGAAGTCAAAGACTTACGTTGTTCTGTGTAGAGCAAGGCATTGTGAGCATGATGTGAAGGAAGATAATGTACACTGAGCAGAGTTTTCAGGCAGCTGACACCCATGGTAACCAATGCTGCCATAGCCAATGGTAATGTAGCCAATAAAAGCAGAGCAAGGTGCACCCCTGCTCCACTACGCATCCTGCCATTCCAAATGAGAAAGGTCAGGAGACACTAGCGAGAGAATAGGGGTTTATCTTCCTGCCTCACGGTTGCACTTGTTCACTCAGTGGTCTAAGGCAGTCTGCCTCTCAGCCAAGCCGGGAAGAATGAAACCAGTGCTCACTGAGCACAGTGGGCCTGAAATGTGGCTGGCAGGGCAAAGCAGCAGACTGGCCATGTTCAGGCTATCGACACCCAAGGATAGGAAAGCAGCATTACGCTATCAGTGCTTTGCATGGATGCGCATTACAATCTGGGAGCACACAGAGCTGAACTAGGAAAGAGAAAGCCCTCTCCGTTGAGCTCCTGTCATTGAACTTGAGTGGTAAACACTCTGCAAAAGATCTGAATGCATGCAGAGTACGTGTCCTCTGAGCGTAGCTCGGCAGCTTGAAAGCATGGCCACCAGAAGGGGAGAAATATTACACTGCCCACAACTAGAGTAGCATAACTGCAACTCAGAATCTGGACTCTGTTTAGAACTGAATTCATATCCTAATTTTTGTCTTATCTTTGCGTTTATTTGGGGAAAATTGCATATCATATTTCCTTTGTTAACTTTGAGAACTGAAATGGTCAGGAATAATGCTGTGCATATATCTTGAATCTGTATTCCTAAATGCTGTCTTATGCTCAAACTCAGTGGCATGATTCAAAGAGTCGTTAACAGCATTATCCCTCTGTTGCTAAGGGCATTGCTAAAATGCAATATTTGTTTGTTTGCTTTGTAAACAAACACACTAAACTTATTAACTCAAAATGAACACTATCCTTTTAAGTAGTCACCTTATAGGCTCCATGTTAGGAAAACACCACTAGTATGATTCAAAAACAGTTTTAACCTTTGCAGCCACTTTCTAATTGCATTAAATATACTATGGCATTTAGTTTTCATAACAGTCTTGTAAATAGAAAAGCTAGACTGTTACTACTCCCATTTCACAGGTGCCAAAACAGACACAAAGAGGTTAAGTTGTCTGAGACAGATCCAATTACAGGCCGTGTCAGCCTGTCTGACCCTCAGGCCTCAGCCACTGGCCTTTGCTTCTAGGAATGACTTTCATCATTCCCATGGTCATGCAGCCCCAGACACACTCCAAGGAAATATGGTCCAATGGCAAGCACAGGCCCAAGCATTGCCTGAGGGCTCTTTAGAGAAGTCTAGTTGCAAACCTGTGGCAGTGTGAAAATGTGTGCCTTCTTTGCCTAGGCAGGAGAGCTCAGTGGTTGAGTGTTGGCCTGTGAACCAAGGGGTCACGGTTCTATTCCTTGGTTAGAGCACATGCCCGGGTTGTAGGCTTGATCCGCAGGGTGGGGAGTGCAGGGAGGCAGCCGATTAATGATGCTTTCTCATCACTGATGTTTCTCTCTCTCTCCCTCTCCCTTCCTCTCTGAAATCAATAAAAGTATATTTATTAAAGCACACACACAAACACACACACATATATGTGCCTTCTGTTTTGCTCTCTTTGCTTCCCTGCTCTCTTCCTTGCTCCCTCACTCTTGTTTTTCTGGGCTTGCACCCCAGTTTTTACTGCAGGCTCTGCTTCCTGGAGAACTTGCACTAAGACAGTATGATAGCACTCTTAACTGCAAATCAACATTAATCTCATTCCCTCCTTGTTCTGCTTTTATTATATTATTTTTAAGAATCATTAATTCTATTGTGCAAGGATAGAAACAAATATATAAAACAATAATAGATAGAACTAGGATTTTCTTATATCATGAAAATAAAAGTTTCAAGAAAATAAAAGCTAGTTTCTGAAAACCTTCATGAACCTCAAGATTCCAACAGAAAGCAACTCATTTTCATTGTGCATTATTTAAGAAAGAAAAGAATGTATGGGTAAAAACTATCACCCCAAATTGACTCTAGTAAATATAATGAAAATAAGTTTAAACAAATTAAAACTCGCATAAAACACACCTTTGGTTTTTACTGAAAGGCCTCCACAGGTGTTTGATGTTGGAAAATCAGGAGCCATGATTTCTGATTCCACATGGAAGCCTTGTTTTGGAAATGAATTTTCCACTAATTTGCAAGTTTCTACAAATTGTAAAGCTGTAAAACTATACTACTTAGTTGAAATTCAATGTTGTTTCAAATTATTGGTTCAGAACATTCCTCTGAGTGGTCATGTATTAGACAAATTTTTCTGAGTCCACTTAGTAAAGGAAGAATTTAAGAAGTACTTTCAAACTCACTGGCAAGCCTTACCTAAGCTCACTATTTGCACATTATATCAGTTCTCACCTCACTTACCATGGTACTAAATCCTGAATAGAAGTGGATTGGAAAGTATGAAAGTCATTACTTCTCTTGGTGGAGGTGGGAGACAGCTCTTTCATTGCTAGTATTCCCTCTTAAGCATAGTGAACATTTCTTAGTTCCTGACATGTAGGGGAAAAGATGAGAATGTTTCTCTACACATGATTGGTCTAGGAAAGCATGTTCTGTTCTGCAAACCTCAAAACCAAAAATATGGAAGAGACTAGCAGAAGTTCAAAGCATTGAAAATGCTATTGAACTTGAATGGCAGATGTCTAAAAAAAAAAAGAGGAGTTAGAATTAGACTGGTTAGGGGACAACTGCATGGGATAAAAATACTTTAAAGGATTTGAGGAGACACAATTCTTAAGTAATTTTGAGATTAAAATGGTAGTACCTACCTATAAAAAGGAAGGTACAGAGATATTAAGATGGAGACTCTCACTTCCCTATTATGATTACTCAGAAGATAAGATTGTGACTATATATAATAATAATGTTACAGGAATAGCCTTTTGATAGTAACAGGACAGGACAGGTGTTGAAATATATTTTGGTCAAGTTCAGGACAAACCTGACCACTTAGAAATACAAGTGGTTCTGTCTAGATCCACTCCATTTCCTTTGTGAGATCAGATTTGACATTTATTTTTTTTTAGGTTCCAGACAGTTTGTTTTTTAAATGAAAACCTAACAATGTTTTAAACAAGTGGATTAAGTAGCAGGATGAAATCCTCCCAGGCATTCAGTGTGGGTTTGTCCATGTGGAAGCAAGCAGAGTTCTGCAGGCATGTGTCTTTCACTTTAAGAGCCTTGAAATGTCATTCCATTTATTTGTTAATCAAAAAGTATAATTTTTGTTTTTTTAACACCTTCAAATATTATAGAGTAACATCTATTTGGCTCCTTTTTTAGTCTCCTTTTTAAACTATGATTTCACGTGTCTTCCCCTGCTGACTTCCCCACATTTTTTATGATGGTTATGGTATCATTCTTTCTTGCTTTGTCTTAAGGCTTCCTGCATAAGATGTCCCTTCCCCAAGGCACATGCATTCCACATACTGATAAACTCCAACTCTACGGTTTCTTTTTATTATCTCCTTGTTTATAGTAGTTTGACTCTCCCTCATTCTCCTACTTCCATTTGACATTTTAGGGGGTACAGGCTGGGGGGATTATTCTCCCAAATACCTCATCAGCCCTTTTGACAATGTCCTTTGCAGCATGTGTTGCCAGAAACATGTTGGAGCTGAAACTGCAAGTCTTGTTTCTGAAAACAGTGTGCCTGCTTCTACTGCAAGCCTTATTTAGACTGCCTGTGAGGGGAGACTAGTTTCCTCTCTTTTACTTTCTAAAATGGTACCATATGATGCTCTTTTGCTGAAAAATTGAGAAAATAGTACTCTCAAGGGGTGAGCCATCTAGCATGGTCTTGCTGTTATATCAAAATCAATAGTAAGTGACACATTTCCAGATTAAATGATTAATTTACTCATTCATTCATTCATTCATTCATTCATTCAACAAATGCTTACATCGCACCTATGTGCACCAGGCCTCATTCTCAGTGATAGCAACAAACATTTCTTGAATGTGTGTCAGGTACACACATGCATTGACTCAATTTAACCTACAGCAACCTTTGAGGTAATATTTATTTTATTTTACCAATAAGAAGACTGAGGCTTAAAGAGTTAAATCACTTGGAAGGGGTAGCACAAAGCCTCAATTCCAGGTCTGCCTGATGGCAGAAAAGCACCTGGTAAGATATCTGCTAAGAAAACAAATCCTTGCAAAAGAAGAGGATCAATCAACATGCAAGACTTAAATATCCCAAAGTGACTGTAGAATTAATGAATATCATAACATATTCAATGACTACCAGGACATCTGACTTCATTCTATTATTTTGGTGACAATCCTCCTCCCCCCAAGGGCAATGGGTATTACTGTAGGCACATACACTATGCTAGTCCACTCTAACTGGACCAGACCAGTACTCAGCAGATGCAGAAGGTGTGTTAGAGAGACCAGGTAGTCAAGTGATTCACAGTAGGGTTTGAGATACATCTCTGCCTCTCGGGAAGATCTGGCCTCCATGAACCTCAATGGCCGTATTACAGGGTTATCATGAGGGCCAGACCTACATGAGAAGCACCTAGCATAACGCACATGTCTAGCAGATACTCAGAGCAAGTCCCTTACTTTCTCTTTACTGTTTGGTGACCTAGACTAAGCTAATCTTTGTCCAATAAACTAGTCTTCTCCTCCTCTATTGCTTAAAATCCTTCTGTGCTCCCTACAGTTTCATGGTAAATTCCAACATCCTTAGAACTCAAGGCCCTTCCTGATGTAAACAACTGTACCACTCATTCATGGCTGGGATCCACGCTAACTGGCCAGGGTTAGTGCCATACCAGATGTTCAGCACTCTTAATATCACCCCTGTCTGTATAGCTTGTCACTCTACATTTCATCAACGCTTAATGACATTCACCAACCCCCCGTCTTTATTCTTTCCCTCTAACTGTATACCTTTCACCTCCTACTCTGTTGTTTCCCTCCTCATCCCCTAGTAATAAATAATCATAGACTGTGTCAACCAACCTGGAACACTTCTGAGAGTGAAAGGAGCTAGTGCTACAGATTAGGGTTAGACAACAGACATGAACTTGGACTCGCTCAGCCAAGGAGAAACTTCCCGCCCGGAGGTAAGCCTCACCTGACGTCATGGATGATTTAGTCTCTGTGCCTGTGAAAGTTCTGCATGGCATCTGGAGCTTTGTGCAGCCTGCAGCTCACTGCAGGGCCGCTGTGGTGCTGCTTCTCTTCCACCTTGGACTGTGCGCTCTTTGAGGGCAGGGACTTTCCTATTTATTTGTCTGTCCCCCGCACCGAGCATCTGCTGAGCACTTATTACTACCTAAGCAACATTAAATGATGAAATAAATCCGGGGCATTATTGGGAGAACTAAAGGCATTTCAGATACCTCACCATTTAATTATTCTGCAGGAGCATTTATTCCATGTGCTTTCATTTCCAGATCAGTGTCTGTCTGTGAAAATAACTGATCCTCCGGGGGCATCGGACAAAGAAACCAGTCCACACTCTAGGTTTCCATCTTTTCCTGTCCCACGGGGACCAAGTTTTCTTCAGTCACTCTAGTTTGAACAGTTTGAAAAGAAGCTCATTTTATGAAAGCCTAGGTAAGAGCTGAAAGCTTCATGGTACCAAAGAGACCAGTTCAGTCCCCAAAAGCAGATTGTGCCTATAATGTCAACCTGCTGGTGAACTTTTTGCTGTCTGAATCATCTCCAAATCTATACCAGCAGGCTAATGAAAAGCCCACTGGGTTGGCAGACATGGTGTAATTCATTCCTCCCTTTTTTCATATGGTTTGTGACTAATTCAGAGCCTCCCTTGTAGGTATGGCAGAATAAGGCAGAATTTAGGAGAGATTCCATCACGCAGTAGGCTTGAAATAAGAAGACCCAAATAAGCATCTTGATTCAGACACTTCCTAGCAGACTGGTTTTAGAAATAAAAGTAAGAATTATAATCTCTGCTCTAGATGGTGGCATTAAGTGGTTAGAGCATCAGCTCACATACCTCAGTTGCAGATTCGAGGATCGATCCCTGCCCCAGTCAGGGGGCATATAGGAGGCAACCAATCGATATGTCTCTCTTATGTTGATGTCTCTCTCTCTCTCTCTCTCTCTCTCTCTCTCTCTCTCTCTCTCTCCCTCTTGCTCTCGCTCTTTTTCTCTTTTCTCTCTCCTCGCCCCACATCCCTCTCTTCCACTCTCTCTAAAAATCAATGGAAAAGATATCATTGGGTGAGGATTAAAAAAAATTATACTTTCTAAATACAGTTATTTCAGATTCAAATGAGACATGCAAAAGAATTTGTAAATGGTAAAGCATTAAACACATGAACCCTGTGCTACATTCTGGAAACTGTGGTACTTCCCCCTCATGGCAAGCTTATTTGAATGTTTCCATTATTAATTGGAAAGAACAATAGGCAGAAAGTAGTGGAAAGAATCAGTCTCAAAGTGCCCTAAATTCGCCTGAGAAAAAGTCTTTAATATGGAAAACGATACACAGACCTTATTTTTTATTGCTATATATGTAAGTGCAGAGTCCTACTTTAAATATTAGATAAATGAAAAGCAATGGAATGCATAGAAGAAAGTAGTGGTAATGACTAAGTAAATGAAAAGTTTGTAGAGCAACATGTGCATGTAAATATGTACACACCTGTCCTTTAACTATGTTCATATTTATTTACTATGTGTGTGTACAAAATATTTTTCTCCTGATATGCTTTTTATTTGGCTGTTTAAATTATTTTATATTACATAGGGGAGCAGCTATTATGGTTATATATATATATATATATATATTATTGATTTTTTTACAGAGAGGAAGGGAGAGGGATAGAGAGTTAGAAACATAGATGAGAGAGAGACATCGATCAGCCACCTTCTGCACACCCACAACCAAGGTACATGCTCCTGACCAAAATCGAACCTGGGACCCTTCAGTCCGCAGGCCAACGCTCTATCCACTGAGCCAAACCGGTTTTAGCTATTACAGTACAATCTTAAAAACTGCCACACAAAAGTGTAGAAGTTTTCTGAAAATGCAAAATACTGTTGAACTCTTCTCTTAAATTATAGATAAAATATTACCCAGCCATGTACACTATAGCATATCACATTCACTAAATTGCTTCAGGCAAATTTATTATCATGAAATGAAGATTTCAGACAATTTGGGCATAAAAAATGCCATGTTATACTTAAATATATGGCAGTATAATATAGGATTGTATAGGTCTCCCATGGCATTTTATTTGCCATACCTTTAAGCTTTATGCAGTAAGTTATCCAAAAGATAACAATTACTCATTATATTTTATGATACTACATAACAATTATTATTCTAGTTCAACAACTGCATAACCTTAGCTAACCATAGAGACTTAAACTGTTTCAGTAATCTGTTAATGTTTCTTGTAATGCTCACATCAAAGAAATGATGTAATCTCTATTATGCTGTACCCTATCATTTCACCTTCTGTAAGAAACATGACATTATTAATATCTTTTGCACATTTCATATTTGCTGTGAAAAACTTCTGGCATAATATATTCTATAACCATTAAGTAAATGAATATTAATTTAGATTAAGTGGTTTCAGATTTTTTTTGGATGAAATGACTTCTGAATAGTTCTGAGCAGAATGTACATATTTTAAATATATCCAATGAGTCTTATCTCCAAGAAATCCTTCAATGTTATTTAAGACATTAAAGTTGAAACAAAGAATTTAAACATGCATGGAAGTAGAATGTGATAGAAACTAAACTATAGAACAAGATTAAATGATCTCAGATGGATTTTTATTTTAAAAGCAGCAAAACATTGTCTTTTCCTCAGGGCTAACAGACTTTCCTCAGAAAGTTATATTATAGTGCCTCTTCCCCATTCTACAAAATTTAGGCAACAAAGCTCTTTAGACATATGACAAAGAAAAATAGCTGACCTCTAATATTTAAAATCCATATTTTACAGTGGCCCCATTACTTTCATTTTCAGGCAGTGCAACTGCCTTTGTAATAATCCATTTGTATTTGTGATTCCAAAAGTTAATGTATTTTCTCAAAACCTGTATATTGTAACCTTTATGGAGATTGTAAACTGTACTTTTTAAAACAGTATATTTTCACACCGTTGGATTGTTGAAAAGGAAGGGGTTGTAGATATGCATTTGGAGGGAAGCCAGTGAAACTTCCAGCATCTGCCATTTCTCTGTAATTCCTCTATTTTATCCCTAAGCAATCATTGAAGACTGTTTTCAGTCAAACATTATTTAAGGTATGAAGCCAACTCAATGAAGGGTTTCTCTAATGTCAACTATATTGACCATGTAGTCTAAACAATTCTACTATTCAGATGGTTATCAGCATTCCCTTCAATCTTTTAGGATTCAACCTTTCATTTGGATTTTTTTTTTTCAATTGCTTGGCCTTAGCTTTGCTCATTCTATTTAGTGATGTTATGATGGTTAGACAATGCAGTCCACATCTTCTGTGGTTTTCAGTTTAGGGCAATTCTTCCCCCTCTCCCTTT
This sequence comes from Lasiurus cinereus, assembly GCA_011751065.1. Classification (NCBI taxonomy): domain Eukaryota; kingdom Metazoa; phylum Chordata; class Mammalia; order Chiroptera; family Vespertilionidae; genus Lasiurus; species Lasiurus cinereus. The sequence goes on from JAAGEH010000040.1 coordinate 3,773,289, forward strand.
TGGTCATCACCATTGAGGAGTGGGTAGAAGCCAAGAATGCTCCTGTACATCCTACAACATACAGGGACAGCCTCATAGAAAATAATTATCCATCACCAATGCCAACAGTGCTGCTGTTGAGAAACCCTGGTCAATGGTGCTGATTTGGTGTGATACTTGGGTCATTCTTATGACAAACCATAGGCTGAGAGATGAAACACACTATGAAAGGATTTACTTGGGTAATGAGAGTAGCTCAAACTTAAAAATCAATTAATAGGTCTATTTACAAAACATTTAGATATGGCCTTAGTAGTTTGCACAATGCAATGTAATTGCCCAACTCTGATAGGACCAATAGCACTATTCCAGGTGCTTCAGGTCTGATGTTCAAAACAAGAAGCTAAGAGCCCTCATCATCCCCTGTTTAAACTCCTCTAATCAAAATAAACATGCACTGTATTACATCAACTTTGGAGTTACAATTACTCTGGGTAACCACAGAATAACTAAATTCTTCAAACTACACACACAAAACCTGCCACTTGTCCCTGTTAACACCTAAATGCTGTAAGGAGAATTAGCAATTTGTTAATTAGGATTCTACTTACCCTTTCATGTGCAAAACTAATTATTTGTTGTAAGATGCTGCATCTTCATTAGAACCATTAGTATTCTGAGTAGATGGCAATATCGTTTTATAAATGGGACCTCACCACTGTTTTTCATGCAGTGAATCTTTCCACTTGATGTTATCTGTCTAAAAATGATAATTCTTTATAGCAACCAAAAGCGGTTCTATATCTAATTCATAGTATTTGGTATTTTGTAGTAGTTTTCCTGATATCACACAAGCATATATATTGTTCTTTGAGAGAGAGAGATGTAATATGAATGTATAAGGCTTGGGAGAAGGAGTAACACTGTTAACTAAACCTATATTCTCAAGATATTGTTAGATTTTAAAACAATATAAAGTCATTGCTTTGATTTTTCTAAGAAAGGAGAGTCTATGATCAGGTTATCTTCCCAAAGAATAAGAGCTACTAATTTAAAGTTAATTAATAAATAATTTTGAATGTATTCCATGTTTTTAGGCAGCATGTTTATCTCCCCCACTGTGACTTAACTGGTTAGTAATGTTATGAGTTTCTTCAGTTTGAATGCAGTGGTTGGACAGTAAAGCTAAGGAGCAGCTAAGGGAAGTTTGCATAGGATTCTAGATGGCCCCAGGCAACTCACAAAGTAGATATTCCCAATGGGTAACTGGAGGTGAGAGAGGGGGCCTAGGGCCTCTTCAGTCTGAGTGGAATCAGAATACACAGGAAATTAGAAGTGTTGGGAGAGAAAAATCTACATAAGACAGAACTCTGGGAGAAGTTGGTCTGGGTTCCCCCCTCCATGTTGAAATGTCAGACACCCTCTGTGCTGCTGGGCCCACCTTTCACACTGGTTCAGTGACTTTAATGCAGGAGGCAAGGTCTTTGTACACAAAGTGCTGTGGCAATCTTAGAGGAAATGAACTACCTACAGTGTATAAGTATTTAAACACTATTCATTCCTACATAGAAAATAGAGGTTAATGGATTTGCTTTTTAAAATATCATGTTACTTAGATTAAAAAAATATTAATAAGCTTTGGTGTTTTTGTTTTTTTTTTGGAGCACTTTTAAGTTCGCAGCAAAATTGAGTGCCAAGTCCTGAGAGTTCTCATATACCTTGTCCCCACATGTGCACAACCTCCCCATTATTGACATGTCACATCACAGCGGGGAATTTGTTACAATCCATGAATCTACACTGACAGGTCATTATCACCCAAAGTCCATAGTTTACATTCGCATCCACTCTTGGTGTTTCAGCCACCACAATAGTAGTCCACAAAAAGAGAGCTACATCGATGGTTTTTTTAAAAACTGCACCTATACCATTAAAGTTAAGAGGATTCCTTTCAGCCAGCACTGCCTCTATCTACCTCCAAAAAGTGCGGTTGCTAAAAATAAAGCTTCTGGTTCCTCTCCTACGTGTAGTCCTTACCACACTATTAATTGGATTTTTCTTAAATTAACATTAGGGAAGGGTTATGGGAAATGATATGCCTATTTAACGCTCTGCTCATTTGACATGATATCTTTCCAGAAATATCTGTAAGTAGATACAGAATTTTACATGAATTAAAATGTCAGTAGTTGATTTCATAAAGAGGCAGTACCACAATTATCCTTTTTGTGCTGGTCTGTACTGAAACTGAATTTCTGGGAACACTTCCAACTATCCCCAACAGTCTTTCTAGGTTAGTGACCAGGGATGTTTGCAAGTGACTAAATTTACATCATTTGGGCAAAAACTTCCATTTGTGTTTCAGGCTATGTTGATACAAAGTGGAGTAGAGAATTGGCAATTATCCTATTAATTTGATGAATGTGGACAGCCATACCAGATTATTTCAAACCACCAGATAGAATTTCTTTGTCTCAATGATCTAATTTGTGAACCAGATAACTGCCAAGACTCCAACTTTATTCTCTTCCATATAAAATTATTCATAATTTTTTCAGTATTTCCAGTATCAGCTACTTAAGGGAAATATATGTAAATGTATGGATATTTTTGCACTAAAGCTGTACTTCTCACTCCATGTTGATGATATAAAGTGAAACAGAGAAAGAACATAGATAGTTATTGCTATTTTTGTCCTGCTTCTCAAATGACCAGTATATATTAAAAAGCAATACAGCATAATGGCTAAGATCAACAGCTTTGAGGCCAGCATGCTTGAATTCAAACGCTGGCTCTACTTCTTACTATAAGTGACAAATATCTCAGTTTTTCTATCCGTAAAATGGAAAACAATAGTGCTTATCTCATGGGTCATTGTGAAGATTAAGTGAATCAGTATCTATAAACTGCTTAAAACAGAGCTCAGATCTTAGTAAGCACTGAATAAATATAGCTATTACCCTTATATTACACTCTCATCAAGATTGGTCAAACCCATGATGAGTCTTTTAGGAATGATAAAGCACTGTCTAAAACTGGGTTTTGTGGATGGTTGTACAACTGTAAATTTAACAAAAATCAATTACTTGACAGTTAGCACATGGGGTTTTCATGGCAAGTAAATGACACCTCAATAAAGATGTTCTACCTTTGTTGACTCAAAAGCATTAGGCTCCAGAGCTGTGAAAAGCTGTAAGAAATGAGAAGCATGAAGGAAAGGAGAGATAAAATGTGAGGAAGCTAGAGCCAGTCTCCTCCCCTCTTCTCAATCCTATCGTATGAACTGTCTTGAGACAGGAGTAGAGTATCTCAACAGCTGTCTCCTTTGAGCTTCTTCTGAGCCTGTCCTCTCAGGGCCCGCAACTGCTGTTAATAATCTGTCCAGCCCTGGGAGTGAAACCTAAGAATTACTCTGCTGTTTGAAATGTGTCTCGAGCCTATTCCTATACTCCTATTTCCTGCAACCCTGTTCTTTAAAATTGAGTACAAATGAACAGTTATCACTTTCTCATTTCTGTTACCTCACTGATCAATGACAAAGAAATTCATTCATTCATTCATTCATTCATTCATTCATTCACTCATTCATTCAACATTTATTATGCTGCCAATGCTATGCTACACAACTTCCACCCCTGCCACTTCTTCCATTTTTCAACTTCTGAGTCTTCTATCTGCTCTTCCAATTACCTTTATTTATTTATTCACTTTTATTGAATTTACTGGGGGTGACATTGGTTAATAAGATCACGTAGGTTTAAAGTATGCATTTCCCTGATACAGGAGCTTGGCTGCATTGTGTGCATACCACCCAATTACCTTTAACAACTCCATCTCTCTCTGGTCTTTGTCCATTGACCCTAAAAAGGTGCAGATTAGATTTCAGAGTTGCTCATTTCAAGGAAGCTCTTTTTATTACCTGATTTCATTTAACATCTCTGTCTCCCCTGCCCCCTGTACTTGTCTTATGCTTCCCCAATCCTAGGGATATAAATCTCACTAACTTGCTTTCTTAGTCCCTGCACCAAAGCCACATGATATGGTTAGAAATAAACATGAAGTTGACTTGGTTAATTGTACCATGCAATCATGTTTCCCAATCTTACCTAGGCACTAATTAGCTCAGCCTTTCTTGGTCAGGGGTGGACCAGATTCAAAACTGCAATTAAGAAATTGTTTTCATAATTATCTCAGATGGTTTGCATTAAGAGAAGCCTGGGAATAGAAGACCCGTTAGAAGAGTATGGCAACAGTCTGGAAAAGAAGTGATAAGGACCTAGGTTCGCATTGGAGTAGGAGGAATGCACAGTTCAGATCTATAATCTGCACGGTTAGGCATGCCAGGGAGAGAGGACTAGCCAAAAGATATTTGAATTATGAGATTCAGTGACTCAGGAGCTTGAGATGTGCCATTAATAAAAAATAAAGGAACATTTTTAGAAGGAAGAAGAGTTGAGCCTTGAACACTGTCAGTTTGGGCTTCTGACAGGTTTCTTTGATAAAGGCAGCCAGCCAGCCAGCAGGAAGTAAAACTGAAAAGATGTTTGTAGGTTATCACTCTTCTTGAATTTCCATCACCTTCCCCACTTTGCCTATCCCAAGCTTTTTCCTGATCCTCAAATATGCAATTCCTACTGACCTCTCCCCCACAATCCTCTTACTGTACAGAAAAAAATCTACCTAAATAAGCTGCTGTCTTAATTCTCCTCCTCTCTATCTCCAAACTTGTGCTTGAAACCTAAATTTTTATTTTATTCTTTCCTTTTGGTTTCATAAGTATATTTCTCTCTCTTCTCAAGAAGCACTGTCCTCTTGCACTCTCAGTTATATCCTCCTCTGGCAATTTATCCAAACAGTTGTTTTTCATCTTTTTTTTACCCTCTGCCTACAAAAAGGCTCAGATGCTTCTTCATTCCTACAAAACAAAATGAAACCCAAACAAGCAACCAATGATTCTTCCCTATATTCAGCCACTTTCTCAAGTTACTAATTTGTCTCTCTTCTTTTCATGATTATAAACCTTTTCAAAGAAACTTGGAATGAGTGTTCCATGCCTTTTCTAGCCACTTACTCACTTGTCTCTGAACCCCTGAAGTCTTGGGCTAGCATCTTCATCTCTTATACTTTGTTTCTCAATCTCTTTCCCTCATTCAGCACTGACAACCAGTCCTGTTTCTTGGATCTCTCAGTCTTGGATTTTCACACTGATCTCCCCAAAAGCCTCTTTTCTGACCCCATTCCCTTTCCTGACCTTAAGTGCCATAAAAGAAAAGGGCTCCCCAAATCCCTTTCTTTGGAACGAGCTCACTTCTACAGAGAATCAACTGATTCTCAAATATCTTTTCACGAATGATGCCTGTGCCTGCATCCATCTTTCCAGTTTTACTCCCCATGGGCCATCTTCAACAGAGAAATCTGTCAGAACCCTAAATGACTGTGTTCAAGCCTCAACTCTTCTTCTTTCTAATACTGTTCCTCTGTTTTCAATGCATGACATATCTTAGGGACCTTAGTCACCAAATTACATAACTTAGTTATTTTTGGATAGTTCTCTATCTCTGGCATACCAAATCCTGCAGATTATAGATCTGAAGTACCCATTCCCACCACTTAACTTCTAATCTGTATGCTTATCACCTATTGTCCAGACTGTTCCACACTTTTCTAACTGGCCTTCCATCACTCAGCCTTCTCTTAATGAAGTCCAACCAATATAATTTTGAGAATAATTTTATAAATTACAGTTTTTGATATGGCTCTCCACTGCTCAAAACATGCCCTGGCATCTCACTGTCAATTGAATGAAATAGTCTTTTTATTCTGATATCCAAAGTTCTCTGCCATCTGCTCTCAGCTCTTTGAAGCTAGAACCACTGCCAAAATGAGCTGCTCCACATACTTTTTCTGAGCTCACTGTTTCCCCCTAGCTGCATTTATTCATGTGGTTCCTATTAGGTTCAGCTCCCAATATCCACATTCAATCATCATTCTTGATCTTCAAACCAAAACTGAACTAGAAAACTCTCCATGAGTTTTTCTCTTACACTGATATCACAGTCTACCTGAAACATGTGTGCTTGTCTGCTAGCCTGGAAACTCACTGAGAACGGAGATTGTAGACTCATGTCTAGCTCAGTGCCTGCATACACATTGTGTAAAGTGGTGGTCTCCATCCATAACATGAACAGAATTCCCTATGGGATTTGTTAATACACAGACTACTGGACCACCCTTCAAGATTTTGAATCAGTAGGACAAGAGAGAGGCCTGAGAATTTGCATGTCTAACAAGTTCTCAGATGATGTGATACTACTGGTCCAGGAACCACACTTGAGAATCACTGGCAGAGAGAGTGAAAGGTTTGAGGCTCAAATCTATTTTCTACCTCTTTAAAGCCATCAAACTTTGAATAAGTAGACAATGTTTCTAAGCCTCAAGTTCTTCATGTGTAAAGGTGAAATCATTTTATTACTAGTTCTACATACATCAAAGATGGCTGTTAAAGTCAACCACTAAAAAAATGTAGAAGGTCATAAAAATAAATGTCAAATGAATAAAATAGTTAGGCAATCCACCTCAAAAAGCTAAAGTCACTTTGGTAATATTTTTCTGAGGGTCCTTTCTTTTTTCACGTATGCTTTTGAGTTTATTGAAATAATAAACTCCATTTTCTCCCATAGCTGCACATCTGTAAGAAGTGCTGAATAAACCCAGTGCTATAATAAAGATTAGGTGCAGTGAATATATTTTAAAAATTCTCCATTTGGATCTGTTGGCAAGGTGCACATGGAAGCAATTGGTCCATCACTTGAAAAACTCCCTTCACTAGATATGAGTGACTTGGTTCATTGCACAGTGTCCCTAAAATTTAGGGCTGTTACTAGGGTAAGACCAGGTTGTCTCATAAGAAAAAATTCAAGGGAATGCTAAAGAACTGAGTAGTTGAGGTAAATGATAAGATAGTGCAATACAGCTTTTTACATAATGAAAAAAATATGATCATGGGGTTCAGCTTCATGATATTAGATTTGGCAAAGATTTCTTGGGTATGGCAACAACAACAACAAAAAATAGATAAACTGGACTACATAAAAATGGAAAACTTCTGTGCATTATAGTCCTGAATCAGGGTGAAAAGGCAATCCACCAAATGGAAGAGAGTATTTTAACTCATATATCTGATAAGCGGTTAATATCTGTAAATAACTCTTATGCTCAACAACAAAAAACAAACAACCCTGGTAAAAGAATGGGCAAAGCACTTGAGAAGGTCTTTCCCCCAAAAAAGTATACAAATGATCAGTAAGCACATGAAAAGATTATCAACCTGCAAATAATCAGAGAAATGCAAATCAAAACTACAGTGAGATACCACTTCAGAACCATTAGGAGGCTATTATACCAAGCCAACCAAACAAAACCAGAAAATAACAAGTGTTGCAAGGATGTGGAGAAATTAGAACGCTTGCACACTCCTGGTGGAAATGTAAAATGGTACAGCTGCCATGGAAAACAACAAGGCAGTTCCTCAAAAAATTAAACATAGAATCACCATATGACCTGGCCATCCAACTTCTAGTCATCTGCCCAAAGGACTGGAAGCAGGGACTGAGATAGATATTTTTATACCCATGTTCACAGAAGCATTCTTCACAATAGCCAGCAGATGGAACAAATCCCAGAATCATCCAGAGATGAATGGGTAAATAGTGTGGTGTGTACATGCAATGGGATATTATTCAGCCTAAAAAAGGAAGGGCATTCTGACACTTGTTACAACATGGATCAACCTTGATGCCATTATACGAAGAGAAATATGCCAGTCACAAAAAGACAAATACTGTGTGATACCACTTATATAAGGTATCTAAAACACTCAACTCACAGAAACAGAAAGTAGCATGGTGGGTGACAGGGACAGGGGGGTAGGGAGGGGGGAAACGTGGGAAGTAGTTGTTTGATGGGTACAGAGTTTCAGTTTAGGAAGCGAAAAAGAAGTTCCGGGGATTTGTTGGACAATCATGTGAATGTACTAGTACATCTAAAAGTGATTAACATGGTAAAGGTCACATTATGTGTGTATTACCACAATTTTTAAGACAATTAAAAACTCCATGATAAACAAAAATATCAAAAAAGGCAGGATGGGCTTTCATTTTAAGAAATCTGGTTGTGTAGTTAAGAGATCACATGAACACACACTTTTCTTGCTGTTTTTCTGCAAATTGGTGAATGGGTCCTAGTTATTACCTTTGGAATGATTCCCCACTCTTTGCACTTTACCAAGAACCAACATGCTTGGCATTTGCAATCAGCCCTTCCATTTTAAAAACCTCCATTTCTTCTGCTTGTGAGTACAGAGCAAGCTGAGAGCACAAAAGGCCACCTAACAATTCATCAATAGTTACCAATCTTGTGAGGGACAAAAAATCGCCCACAAATGTTGATCTATAATTTAAGTGTTCTGATGATTCTTCAAATACTAATCCTTACTATATTAAATGGTTTAGTTTAGTCGCAGTGACCTCCAATAAGCTCATTTAAACACATCAGTATGCTGCTTAAACATACCACTTAAGTGTTGTCACTTAAATTTACTGATGGAGAAACAGGACCCAGCACACTTAGGGGAAGTGGTTCTGCTAATCAGAGGACAGGAAAGAACAGGGGACTCCTCCTGGTTTTCAGAGCTGGGCGCTAGGGTCCCAGCCATGGAGTCTAGTAAATATTACCCAAGGATTTAGAAATCGCTTATAGGTTTCCAATCCTCAATCTCATTCACCGAAACCACAGTGAAGCAAGTGAGACTATGGCTTGGCATTTAGTTCACGCAGCTCAAAATAACTTGGAGCAATGAAGGTTGGGTAAGCCTCAAGAGTCAGAGAATGGCCAAAACTGGTTTGGTTCAGTGGATAGAGCATCGGCCTGAGGACTGAAAGGTCCCAGGTTCGATTCCTGTCAAGGGCATGTATCTTGGTTGCTGGCACATCCCCAGTAGGGGGCGTGCAGGAGGCGACTGATTGATGTGCCTCTCTCATTGATGTTTCTAACTCGCTATCCCTCTTCCTTCCTCTCTGTAAAAAAATCAATAAAACATATTTTTTTAAAAAGAGTCAGAGAATGATTTGATGCATGCGTTTATGCCTTATTTTTTGTAAAGCTCAAAGGACAGTTTTAATTATGTCTTGTTTTATTTCTTTCCTTTGTTTAATAGCAGATTAAAAAAAATTTTCCCCCTAATTTATTTAATTTTCTTTTTATTGTTAAACACAGATAATGACATACAGAGGCAGGGCCTGTAGGAATACAAAGTGAAAGCAATGTCCTGTATTCTGCTCCAGCAGGTAATTCAGCATTTTAGGATTAGCCAAGAGATTTATCAAGCAGCCTCCAAGGGAAGCAGAGCTCAAGACTGGGCTCATCAATAATACATAAATAAACTGAACAATTAGGTACACAGTGGCTATCTTGTCAGGCGACTTATTAGCCGATAAATGATACACTCACTCGCTGCCTTGAGTACAGAAAGAGAAGATGTATTAAGACAGAAAAGGGGCTTAATAAAAAAGAGAAGCAGCGAGCACTTCTAACCTGCCCACAGCCTGGGGCTTCATCCCTGTGTCATCCTGCCGTGAAGTAAGGCCTGGCATACACACCTGGAGCTGAGCCCGTGGCCTCACAGTAACAGCCTGCTTGGGCCTCTACTGCAACTGTGATGCTTAAAGGAAAATGTAAAGGAGGGCAAAGCTGCCAAGACTAGGAGGAAGTCATTTCTTTCTTCTTAGGCTTAGCAGATACACACACACACACACACACACACACACACACAGGATAGAAATAATCAAATTGTTTCTCTAGTAGAGATCAACACATCGAGCTTTAGACACTAAACTCTTTTAGCTAAGCTTAGTGTGTGGTGCAATAAAGAGCCCTTCTCAGCATAAACTCACATCACCTGAGGGACCAAATGGGTACTGAGAAGCAGGGTATCCATGAGCTTGAGGGAGCATCCTTTGTGCAATGATGTGCCAATATTTGGTATGCAGTTGAACCTGGAACAATGCACGGTCGGGGCACCAACCCCCACAGTCAAAAACCACGTGTGACTTTTGATTCCCCCCATACTTCTCTGTAGTTATGCCTTGGCATCCTTGGAGTACTGGTTCCAGGATCTACATGGATAGCCAAATCTGTGGATACTAAAGTTCTTTATGTAAGATGGTGTAGATTAATGAGTGCAGTTGGCTGTTCGTATCCAACCATGAATGGAAAACACTGCTTTAGATCCAGGGTTACTGAGTCTGAGGATATAAAATCCATGATGCAGAGGACTTACTGAATAGGAATTGGAATAAAAAATTTGCATATAAGTGGACCCACACAGTTCAAGGGTCAACTAGGTATATATATTAGCAGCTTTATGTATTTTGCTTCCAGTGTTTTGTTCCCATTAACTATGAGCTAAATGTCTGCTTGAGTAATTGTTTCTCCTTTGGTGTTAACAAAAGAACATATGCTATTTCACTTGCATCTCATTAAGCTCTTCAAATATTAGAGTTGTAAAAGTCTTGGTATTTCTACAGGAAAAAAATGCAAGTGTACTGCCATTAGCTGCATTCGACAATGTGTTGGTTATTAATATAAGCTATTTTCAAATGGAATGTTTTATGACTATTCATTCTTTTTAACTCAGAAGGCTCTGTCATGGCTGGTGACTCATAATCAAAGCCCCCACTTTAGGACTCCAACCAAGAAGATGGTTGGCCCACAGGAGCCCTATCCACACCTCATGATGCAGACCTGAGGCCAGACACAGGCTCAGCCAATCAGATTCGCCCAAGATGAACAGTCCTCAGAGCTGAGTCTTAGCAATGGCACTGGTGGGGTGGCAAGGCAGAAGGAGCCGGAGGGAGGGGTGCGGGGGGGGGGGGAGGATCAGGGAAGGGAAGGAGGGATGTGGGGTACCAAACCAGCCCTCATGCAATGCCTACTGTGTTCCACTTCCCAGGCCCTTTCAGTTACTACCTCTTTTAATAATTATCTTCATTTTTCAGACAGGAAAACCGAGGCACAGAGTAGGTAAGAACTGGCCCAAGATCACACAGGTAGCAAGCTGAAGAGCTGCGATATGAACGCAGACAAGGTTTGGCTCTAGAAACCATGCTTCTAACCATGCTGTGGTGGGCTCCAGTTTCTGTTGTCCTTACCAGACTTGACTTTTTAATTCCTGAATTCCATTAAGTACTCCAGGATCCTACAAAATTTTTGTTTCTGCTTAAACTAGCCAGTGTTGATTTCTAGTACTTGCAATGAAAAGAAACTCAACAGAGGAAAAGCACCCCTTTCCTTTTTCTCACTGCTATTTCCTCTACAAACCCAATTTGAATGACATCTCCACCGGTTTCCCATCAATGACGCTGCCAGTAATGTGGACCAGCAGAGACAGGGTGAGGGTGGGACAGAGAAGCCCTTCAGAACGTCTCAGCACATGCAGGCTTGCGTGCACTTGCTGCCAACTGCTAAATCTGTGACCTTTAGAGTTTCCTTGTCAAAACCGTTGATGGAGCTGAGTAAGGCTGGTCCTCATTGCTGAGATATTTGGGGTATACCCCATCCTTAGCCCATCCCCTCTGAAGTGTGAACCGCAATTAAGCTAAATATATCCCTTGGCAATATCTTTAGAGCAAAAGGTACATTTTCCTCTAGGTCCTCAAAGACAATTCCTTTGTCCAGAGGGTTTTTTGTTTGTTTGTTTGTTTTAGTTTTTGTTAACCCTCACCTGAGGTTATTTTTTCATTTATCTTTAGGGAGAATTGAAAAGAGAGGGAAAGACATAGAGAAACGATGATTAGTTGCCCCCTGCACGAGCCCTGACCAGGGCCTGGACTAGAGAGGAGCCTGCACCCAAGGTACATGCCCTTGACTGGCATCGAACACAGGATCCCTTGATCTACAGGCCCGACACTTTATCCACGGAGCCAAACTGGCTATGGCTGTTTTGTTTATAATGTAACTTTTATTGTGCACTTATAGAATTAATCATTTTTTCTTAAGTGCTTTACCTGCATTACTTCTGTTAAGCCCCACGAGAATCAAATGAGATTTGACCAATGAGGAAAATGAAGGCAGAAAGGATGTGCAGTTAGGATCAAGCTCGGCAACTGGTCCCAGAGCCTACATGGGAACACTGTTAACTGTGTGAGAAGACCCAACCCTGATGGCCCACACCACAGTGGGTAGAGACAACTAGGAAAACATGCTGACAAACATAAATTGTGATTCTCATGAAACTGGTTGATAATCGTGCAATCCAAATTATCCCATTTAATGAAGCTGAAGAGAATTGCTCATTTAGGATACAATTAACAGGAAAATTAAGCATTGGCCTTCAAGCTAGAAAAGAGAGGGAATCACGTGCTTCTTCCAGCATCAGAGGAAGTCTAATTTTCCAAAGTGACAGCGCTAGTCAGGAAAACCCACACTGTCTATGCCAACCCAAATGTATAGTAGATTCATCAGAAGGAAAAACTACAATAATTCTGAGGGGTGTTACTGAGGGTATCATACCCTGATCGCTTCTCAGGACCTCATCAATTCTGTCCTTAGCATTTTGGGGGCACCATCAATGTCTAGTTCAAAAGTGTGTTTTCTCCAACTGGCTTTTATTCTCCACAGTAATAATAGGAAACATAAGTGTGATTTGTGACTTAAATTGTTCCAAAGAAACATGCTAGACAATACTCAGACTTGCTCCGAATTTCCTTGTTTGGTGAGAGAGTTTTATCTCTAGCAAGGAATTAATCTTCAAAAAAGCTCTGCTCACACACTGATGTTACAAACACACACTAGTAGAGAAAGTGTATCTTGGGGTCGCGAGGAGGGTTAATGCTCTTTCTGACTGTAATCAATGGGAGCAGCATGATGTACAGAATCTCCCCTCACTGTCAAAGCAGCCCCAGCGTATCAATGCCAGGATCTCAGCGCTGGCTGGGCTGCTGGCAGGATGGAGACACTGCAGTCCTCGTTATACTAGTTGTACCTGGCAGGCCGTGCTGGGTCTGTGCAAAGATAAAATGAGAAGTCCCTGGGCAACCGCAGGCTATCTGTCTGTGCTACACATGCTGCTGGCTGTAGCTGTAGCTATGTAAAAATAGTTGTTTTCTGAGATGGAATGAAAGCAGGGCAAAGGGGGGCAATCAGAGGCTGCAACTGAGAAAGAAGCTCAAACACAGAGGCCTACGACTACAAGAATTCCAATGGGTGAGTTGCTTGGTGGTTGACTGACAGCCAGGAAGCAGCCACATCATATTTTTCTTTATGTTTTGGTCATTGTACTTGAATGTCTGCTACAGGTAGAAATACATCAGTGTTTTCAAAAATGGAAATGCCATAATATTGTACAGATTCTTCTCTCTTATCTTGGCACAGAATGTCTGTTTCAGCGGTATACAAACTATTTATATCCATATATTTCAGAATGGATTGTTGCTTTTAAAATCACATCATTTTTGCTTTGAGAGGCAAACTCCTTGCTTTGCCTACATAGACTCATGGTCAATTATACTCTGTCATCTTTTGAATTCATTGTAAGAATCTTCAGCATCAGCCTTCTATAGAGAACAGTGGTCATTTGCTCTCATGAAATAAAACATTCACATCCCAATCAATCATCTTATTGAACCTACAAAGGACTCTTGACTAAGCAAAACTGCATTTTTAGAAGTAAGCATTACACAACTTTTTTTTCTTTTTTAAAAGTATAGTTTTCATACAACATCATATTAGTTTCAGATGTACACAGAGTGACTTGACATTTATAGTCCTTAAGTGATTATCATGGTAAGCGTAGTAACCATCTGTCATCAAACTTGGTTATTATTACATTACTGACTATATTCTCTATACTATCCTGTGACTATATTATTACTCAATTTTTAATATATTATTGATTTCAGAGAAGGAGGGAGAGGGAGAGAGAGAGAGAAACATCAACGATGAGAGAGAATAATTGATTGGCTGCCCCCTGCATGCCCCCTTCCTAGGGTTTGAGCCTGCAACCTGGGCATGTACCCTGACTAGAAATCAAACCATGACCTCCTAGTTCATAGTTCAAAGTTCAACCACTGAGCCACACTGGCCGGGCTATTATTTAATTTTTTGAAGTCAACTAAATAGAACTCTCATCACTGTTAAAATGGCTCAGTGTTGGTTTTTGTTCTTGTTGTTGTTGTTTTTACCTCATTTATCTTCTTTATCTACAAATTTAAATTTGAAGATGGTGATAAAAGTACAAAGAAATTACCTTTCTTGACCTCTGACTGTATTTATTTAAATTTATTGTTGAATATGGAATATATGTTCATTATGTAAGATCCCCACAATGGGATCTTACATAAGACTGATCTTACATAACAATGAACTCTCCCCATAAACCCAAGTTTAAAGAGCTTGAGAACAGGGAGAGTGGGAGAATGTGAGGTCATTGTCAGGAAAGGCTCGGGGTCACTGGCCTCGGGGAGAGCCTGGCACCCTGTTCTGTAGGAGGATGGAGACCTGGAGATGCAACCAACACAGACAGCAGGAACTCAGCTGGCAGTCTGGAACCTAAACCAGGAAGAATCACCAATTTTTTTTAAGGAGTTGACAGAAAAGTGAAAGACTTTCTAGCAAGGAGCACTGCAAAATTTCTGTACATGAGAGGTCGAAGGTCATTGTCTTGAAGCTACACTTTCATAGCAAATATACTGTTTTAACTGAGGATAGATTTCATTCAGGGAGATGGAAGTGTGTGGCCAAGGGATACTTATGGCTACAGCCTCTTCAAGGGGCCCACTGACTTTGGTGGATATTAATGAAGTTCCATCAGGAATGGTGGAAGGAGGAACCTGTTAAGTAAGCACAAGATGTTCCAAAGCCCAGGCTAGAAATTTGGGGGCAGATGAGAAATGTCGTTCTTACTCATGGGTGCAAGAACAACAAAACTTTCCTTGGAAAGATAATGAATTCATTGAAGACATGTTGAGGCCAGAGTGTCTTCTGAGAGAATAGTGATAAGACCCAGAGGTAAGACCAAATGGGGTCCTAGGGCTGACCAAGCATTTTATTTTAGTCATGCTATTCAATGTTCAAGCTGCTGGATCAGGTTGAGGGCAGGCAGGGAGGGCTAACTAACCTGAGTATATGCCTCTAAATCTAAGATCACAGATTTACTCTTGAATCACTGAGTTTGTCTTTTCATATAATTTGCATTCTTAATTTACCTATAACAGTTCTTCTGGGAAATTCTAGAATCTTCTATGATGACCTAAGGGGAAAAACGTCTTACCACAATTTTAGAATACCAAGATCAGCATTCCCCACTTGGTTGGGTGACCAGTTGCCATGGTAGCACAATATATGGTCTAAGTATAGACTTTGTGAAATGTTCTACCTATGGAAAGTTTTCAAGAAGAAAACAGCCTGTTGTAACGTACATCCGTAATATTTTCTTGTTAGTATTTATCAGGAGTTTCTAGAACCTGAGCCAAATCTAGAATATCCAGAAAGCAAGAGAGTCGATAACTGGACATGGCCTTCTTTCTTTGTCAGTGCTTCCATGGAGACCCATATGAACTTTTAATTTTTCTATAATGTGTAGATATATTGTATAGCAAAGTTTGCATTTCCAGTGGAGGGGTATGGCAGTTCCTGAGAAGAGAAGGGATCAGACAAATAATCGTTTAGTGACAGGGGAAGTACAGATTAATCCATTCAAACCTGCGCAAGGGAATGAATAGAACAGATACTCGCAGACATTTCCATTAAGGAAAAACATTGGTAAAGTTATATACCTATATTTAGATGGAAGGTTTAAAAATATCAAGTTGTTGTGTTTTTTTCATTGTTGTTTGCTTTAATTTTAGAAAAGACTAAATCCCTTAGGTCCATGGTGGGCAAACTGAGGCTCTTGAGCCACATGTGGCTCTTTGGCCTCTTGAGTGTGGCTCTTCCACAAAATACCTTGACTTGGGTGAGTCTGTTTTGAAGAAGTGGCATTAGAAGAAGTTTAGGTTTAAAAAATTTGGCTCTCAGAAGAAATTTCAATCATTGTACTGTTGATATTTGGCGAGGTTGACTAATGAGTTTGCCGACCACTGCCCTGGGGCTTTTGGGATCTCTAAGTCCTTCTTGTAGAAAAGTCCTATTATCTGGAATGCTGGCATTTTTTCCTGACATGACTGGTAATTCCCTACTGCTAACCTCTAAATACAGCCCATGGCTGAAGTTCTATGCCAGAACTGTATTACAGAAATAAGAGGACGCATGTATAACAGTAAAGCCATGCAATTCAAAACACCATATATTAAATCAAACAGAAGTTGTAAAATACTTTCTAATCTTTCAGAGATGACCTGAAATTCAATTGTTTCAGAGAAAGCTGCTGGTTTCTCGCCCCTTTTGCTCTGACTTCCATTTCCACATAGGTGACAAAACCCACTGGAAAAGCAGCCAGCCTGTGCAGGGTGGGACGCAGCCTGCTGCCCTGAAGACTGTAAGAGCCGAGTTCCTTTCTGGTTGAGTCAGTCATAGTTCTACCCTCTTCCGTATCACTATCCCTTCTGCGCAGAGTACACCCTCCATCTTTGCCTATGTCACAGTAACATTTGACACATTATTTCCACAACTGTCTGTCCTACCAGATTATGAGCTCCTTAGTGGCAGAGAACACGTCTTCAACTTAATAAACAAAACATATTTAAATACTTAAATCTTTCTTCACCAGTATCATCAATGCTATCCACCACTAACTTTTCAAAACTTCATTTGATTAGTAATTGCTATGATAATGGAGATACAGATCTATGAATATTACTTATAACTTAAATCAAATTATATGTTACTTATAATTTATATCAAAATATGTAGTGTACATAGGTACTGTTTATTAAGATCTTTCCACTCCTCTGGATAACACATATGGCTGAAAATGCATTATTGGGACGATGGAGCTAGAAATACCCTTAAAAGTGATTACTCCCCAAATAGAAAAATAAATGTGTTCTTTTTATGTTGTGAAAATATAGTGAATTGGAGGAGAGAAATTAGACCCATCTCTTCCTATGCTGGCCATCTTTTCCATCATGAAAAATGTACTTTAGCATTGTGTACCTCAGTGACTGATGTACTTGCTTGAATGAATCCTTACCAACAGGTAAAATATCATTTCGATTACTTTTGTGCCATTTCAAAACCGAGGTGACTTACTCTGTAATGAGATAGAGTAAAAAGCAGTTGTTTTTAGTGGGTTTTTCCTGGGGCAGGGAATCATTTTAATTTACTTGTCCCAGATGCCACATCTCATCTTGTTGGTATTCCCTCCGTTATGGGGCCTGTTCTCCCCTTACTCAATAAATATGGAAATCTATTCCTCGTCCAGTTTGAACACTGTAATTTTTATAGCAGTTTTACTCTTTCTGACAAGCATATTTCCACTCTCCTTTAAGTCCTGGAGAATGTGAAGAAATGCACTCTTCCCCGGAAATGTTTGCATGTGTAAAATATATTTCAGGGCTCAAATTTTCTGCCTGTACTAGTATGTTTAATTAGTTTTCACAACAAGCCTTCACAGTGTTCTCCCACACTAGGAAGCGAAGTAGCGATAGAGAGAGTGTGCAGTGACCAGGCAGGTCTGGCTGGGGCCGAGTCCAATTTCAAGGGTCTTCTCTTTCCAGAGTCTCATCTCTAAGGAGCAACCAGCCCTCTCTCCCCTCAGCACCCCGGCCACCTCTCAGAATCATTGTTTCAGTTCTGCACTCAGAATAGATTATAACCATTGGCCTTTCTTTACTTTGCCTTTCTGGAAAAAGGTAGAGTATAGCAAAGAAGCAAATAAACTAAAGTAATTTACTAATGAAGGAAAAAATTCATGACATCAATGCCCATTTCCTATAACTTTAATCTACTTCTTTGTGTCCTTTAATACTTGACAGTCTCCTTTTCCTGTACCTTGATATTTTTGATACTTTTGTACTAAATTAGAGCAGTGAGCCCTACTTGACAAAATGATGATGAAAAAATATGTATTTTGTAGTTAAATTACAGCTACATTTACCCCCATTAGAAAATGTTCTTGCCCTGGCCAGTGTGACTTAGTTGGTTGGAGTGTCTTCCCAATACTAAAAGGTGGTGAGTTTGATCCCCAACCAAAACACATATCCCGGTTGAAGTTAATCCCCAGTCAGGCAGGGTACATGCAGGAGGGAAGAGACTGATGTTTCTCTCTCACACTGATGTCTCTCTCTCTCTCCCGGCCTCTCTTTAAAATAAAAAGAAATAAATTAATTAAAAGTAAAATAAAATAAAATCATGACAAAGAACTCTTCCTTAAAAACATACACACAACAAAACAAAGTTCTTTGTTTAATAAAAACAATGACAATGAAATAGCCATAATATTCAATTTCTTTTGAAAATGTGGCAATTTGTTTTGAGTTTGAATTGATGAGGTGTCTGGGTGGAATTAACTGCAGGCTAAGTCAGTTAGGACATGACAGCCCCCTCCCCCAGCCTCCGCAATGGAGACCTGCCTCCAGCGCTCTCTCTCAAAGGTGCATAGCTGTGGTGGTTGATTTCCTACCTAAGTATTTTTAGAAATGCACCACGATATGAAACACACATCTCCAGAATGGTAACCAGAAGCAGACTGACTGACCCCTCTGTCAGCTCACTCTGAAAGAGGCCTCACAGAAATACAAAGGTAAGACTATCTCCAAATGCAAAATAAACCTACAGGAGACAGCCTTCCCCCCTGCACACACTCACAGGTAGAACTCTGAAAGCTGCAGGAGTCCATGGAAAAGGGGAGCTATCCACAAGCAGAGTCCTTGAGAACTGTAACAAGTGGATGGCTGCTTTGAAAGTTATTGTGGAGAGGGGGGCAGCTTAGAGAGAAGAAATGAGCAAGACTGAAGCCAGGCCAGAGACCAGTGAATTAAGACATGAACCAACAGTTCAGGTTGAACAACCCTTGGACCCAATTTAAGAGCCCGAGTGTCTGGGGACTAGGACTTTGATGAGTCTTTCAATGCTGAAGACTTTCCCTAGGCCTCCAGGCTTCAGTCACAGATTCCCGTCCCACCCAACTGGAACAGCTACATTCATCAGCCTGCCAAGTGCAGACAGACGTCAGAGTGGATGACTTAGTTATTCCTCTGCTCCACGTAAGTATTGTGTTTGCAGGCCATTATTTGACAAGATCATACTGAGCATGGAGTGTATCTAAAAATAAAGTTTCAGAGTCACACCCAGTAGATAATCAAACTCCTAGTGTACTGGTAGCTTCTTTAATATATATATATTGATTTTTTTACAGAGAGGAAGGGAGATGGATAGAGAGTCAGAAATATCGATGAGAGAGAAACATCAATCAGCTGCCTCCTGCCCTACTGGGGATGTGCCTGCAACCAAGGTACATGCCCTTGACTGGAACTGAACCTGGGACCCTTCAGTCGTCTATCCACTGAGCCAAACCAGTTGGTAGCTTCTTACTTTTGACTCTGCATAAAGTGTACATTTAAAATATACATAAACTTTATCATGCATTGTAAACTTGGGAAATTGTTTCTTTTAAAAAAATATGTTGTATTGATTTTTACAGAGAGGAGGGGATAGGGGTAGACAGTTAGAAACATAGGTGAGAGAGAAACATCAATCAGCTGCCTCCTGCACACCCCACACTGGGGATGTGCCTGTAACCAAGATACATGCCCTTGACCAGAATCGAGCCAGGGACCCTTTAGTCCTCTATCCAATGAACCAAACCAGCTAGGGTGGAAATTGTTTCTTTTTAGACCATTAATATTATATGAATGCTCAGACTTTAATATCAGATATAATATCTTGGTCCTATTCATATCAGATAATCAATCAATGGTGAATATGTACAAAATAATTAGAAAAAGGTTTAGCTTTGACTCAATAAAAATATATAGTAAGATTTCAATAATGTTCTAGTTATTAATCAGTAGCATACTAAAAGGTGTATCTGCTCCCTCAATAATAAGCAACATATAATCAAAGTTCATGGCCTGCAAAGATTCTATTAACTGAATAATCGATTCAGAAAGTTTTCCTATTTTCAATAAGAAATTCCAAAAGTTGTCTTTGATCTCAAACAGTACCATAGTTGGAGTGCAAAAAATTAAGAGAATTTCCTAAATCCTCTGAATTCTTCCAACAGAGCACCCTCCAAAATAGCCAGTTACTAATTCATTTTATTAATTTAGTTCAATCTGTTGCTACCAAATGTTTTCTTTGGCACCATGTTTATAATCAAAATGTTTGCCTTAAATTAAAACATTTGTTTTGGTGTCATAAATTTTTAAGAGCAGCAGAGCCTTCCCAATAAATGAAGAAAAACTACATTCAAGTTGTAGAGAATTTCTGCAACTTTCATTGGTAACCAGGCTTGTATAAAAGGAGAACAAAATATTTTTGCTTTTGAGGTTAGAGATCTGATTGAAAATAACTACATCTAAATATAATTCCAGTGTCCAGTTCATTAAATATTAACCCAATGAAGAAGTCCAAAAACAAATAAAGGCTAAATTCTTTAATCTTAGGAACATTGGTAAATAATTTCAGGAAGAGATAAGAAAGTTAAGTCTGTGCATAGTATACAGAAAGTCAAAAAAGCAAAGCAAAGAAACCAAGAGGTTTCTGGAAGCTAAAAAGCAGGAATTAAAAGGGTTGTCAAGACTATTGTGGATGTACTGTAGAACCTGAAGAGGAAAGGAAAAAAAGATGTGGAACTATGGGGTCAGTGACTACCTAAGACATATTGTGATGTAAAATATGAAATGCACACATTGAGGTTTGATCACTTGGAGAGGCTGGTCTAGAGGACACTTGTGAAAGAGATGGATTCATGAGTTTTTGCAGCAGGACCATTCCTGTCCATGTGTGAACAAGATGGGCCGAGCCAATCATTAGAGACAAAAGCACCACAGATGCAATGTTGTGGTGATATATTTTTTTGAGAAAGAGGTCTGGGAAACTATCAAGTGAGACTCATAAAATGAGTCTGGAGGATTTCTAGAGAAAATTAGATAAATTAACTTGAATTAATTTTTATCATATCATATGTAAAAGAAGAGATAGTCAAGCCATTTTATGTGATCAAAGTAGGAACTTACATAGTAGATATAGAGGGATAGATTTTGTTTTAAAATTCATATTTAAAACTTAAAATAATGTAAAATAAATTTTCATTGGGATTGTGCAAGCCCAGAAATCAAGACAGAAAGACCAAAGAAAATTATTATTTTGGATATTTAGTTAAAATATATATCACGTGTACACACACACACACACACACACACACACACAGAGTTGTGTATCCTTTAAAAATATGTCATGTCTTTACAGGAGGAAAAATTTGATCTAAAAAGATACACAGGGTAAAAGAGTAGGAAATCCTTTGGAAGAAATGAAAAGAATGAATGTGCATATTCAGTTCTTACAGATAATAGCTGAGGGGGTTATAAAATAAAGCTAAATCAAATTGATTGGCAGCAAGGGAGAAGTGATATTAAAGAGAATGTGGTAAGAAAGGAAAATCATGTCTATGGTGATACACTGTAAAAATAATAAAGTAATTATAGTGAAGACACTATGGGAATACCCAACATGTATAAAGGAGGTGCTAGAGGCTACATGAATATTATTTAAAGTTCATTGGGAAAATGAGTGGGATGCAATAGAAAAATGCAATTAGATACTATCTATCCATTAGATTTATAACCGAGCCAAAGTTTTGCATTAAAAATATCTTTCAGATCAACCCATAGTAACAGAATTTCTTGGTTAGACATACAGTCCTTTCTTAACATCATCAACAAGTTATTGGAAACAGCTATTTTTTTTAAGCAAAATGATGTCTAAGGAAGCTAAATGGACCATAGACTAAGTTACATAAACAAGAACTGAGTTCCTACTGCATATTTCTGGTCACAAAAATATCAGCAAACCTCTAAAGACCCAAAGTGCTTCTAAATATTAAACATGGAAATAAATATGAGTTGTACATACACTTAAGAAAGATGAATAAAAACAAGGAAGATCATCATTTTCCAACCCAATTATTCCAGTTCAGGGTCTCAGGTGGTGGGAACTGCATCTCCCAGCAGCTCAGGATGCAAGTGGGACCCACGCTGAACTAGACAAGCTTTCATCATCACAAGGCCACTCACACCTACACCTCACTCAGACGGGGCCAATGGAGACAAGCCCATTCGCCTCACCTGCACATCTGTGGGCTGTGAGAGGGAACTGGGGGACCGGGAGAAAAGTCACATAGTCCTGGGGGAAATGTGCACACTCCAT
The DNA here is from genome assembly GCA_011751065.1 of Lasiurus cinereus. NCBI lineage: Eukaryota > Metazoa > Chordata > Mammalia > Chiroptera > Vespertilionidae > Lasiurus > Lasiurus cinereus. The sequence continues at coordinate 3,795,630 of JAAGEH010000040.1, forward strand.
TCAGACAGCGGCCCTGCCTAGAATACTCCCCACTCCACCCTACCCCACCCCACCCATCAACATTACTATAATGAAACGACGTTGAACTAAACTATGTTATGTGAGGACCTGCAGCACTCAGTTCAAAGTTTTTGAATTCCACTACTAGTCTGTATAATTAACTTGATTCCAATTACTCAAAATTGTTATTTAGTAGGTAACTTGCTCTAGATCAGTATTCCTTAACTGTTTTAGTAGACCTGTATGTAGAAATTGAGAGAAAAGTTTCAGTAATGTTTGGCATTTGTATACTGATACTACACACTTACACACACTAAAGAGATCAAAACTACTTCAAAGGAAATTGTCTTTTTTGTCACATACCATGACACATAATAAAAATTCAGGATACAGAGGAAAATACTGAAATAATTTAAGAAATGAAATTAAAACTATATAATTCAATTATGTAATTTAAAAGTACTTTTTTTTATCTCATTTCAGTATCTCTTTCTCCATATTAATCAACCTAGATTTTCTAAACTAGAAAGAGAATATGGACTAGTAAGAGAATTATGATACAAGCTTAGTACAGTTGGTAATTACTGCAGTCTCTGACATAATAACAATCTCTGTAACAGTCCCCAAGTAGAAATGAGTTGGCTAAACATCTGCAAGAACTAAGAACTTTTTCTGCCTCAATTTATTCAGCTCCCATGTGACATAAAGGACTTCCCAGGGTCCGTGTGTTTAGACTGAATTTCAAGGTTACAGCCTTTCAGATGTAGACTATGGTGGTCATACATGAAAGAAACAGCAAGAATCACCTGACCACTGTTTCTGTCTTTCTTTTTCTAATTCTATAGTAATCATTTTCGTGGCATAAGTACGGCTAAATATTTGTGGCTCAATTTCCCTCACTTCCACTAATGCATGCCTCCCACCCCCACCTTAAATAATTGCACTTAGAAACAGGCAAACATCTAATAATAGGAAAACTGACTCCAGCAGCTCACTGCAATGAATCATCAGTTATGTTGGCACTTGAATTGACAGGGCTGAGCAGAATTGAGGACAGGGTATTCTGTGCCTCACTCTATTATGAGATCATACAAGGATGCAAATAAATTGCAGTTGTGAGTTTTAATGACAGGTCTGAGTTTGATGATAAAAATATGGGCCTCTAGGGATAGAGACCTGTTCATAGAACGAAAGAAAAAGGATATTAAAAAGTACTATTCTTTCAATAACTTTGGTATTCCTTATAGGTATAAGGGCAGTCATATGGCAAAATGATATGTGTTGCATTGTTAGTTGCCAACACACACACATATACACACATCCCTAATCAAAAAGAGCCTGAGAAAAATAAGTAATAAAATACTCATAGAAGAATCATTGTCTTATACGTAAGTGGATTATGGCAACTTTCCTTTTATTAATGAAAATATCTCTCCATTGTCAAGGAGCACCATGACAATGGTACAATTTAGAATACTAAAATATTTTACTTAAAAATGCAGGCATGTAAAATGAAACTCCAATATTTGAGAATGTCTCCTAACCACTTAATAAATATGTATATAATATTATCAGATGAATGAAAAGTATAAGGCTTTCCTTTGGTTTATAATTAAGAATATAGTAAATGGACAATAAAATAAATGTTATGAAATAGTTATTCTTACCTGTAATAAATCGGTCATGAACATTAAGAAGTTTTGAGGCAGAATGAATGCATTATAAGTTCAAGTCAACTGAAGCCATTTCTTGATGTGCTTAAAATGTTAGAAATGGTGTCTCAAATGAATGAAATAAATAAATGGATGCCTATAACTGCTAGCAAGGAAAACTTCATTTCCTTATATTTAAGTCCATGTTTCATCATTGCTTTTGAATTTTAACTTGAGACTTCTTCTGAGCTAATTGCATTTTGATAAAACTGACCTGTGCTTTCACCTTCTTTTAAAAAATAAATGCCATTTATTCATTTCAAATAAACAAAAATCAAACCAAAACTTCAAAATACTTTTACAGTTCATAAAAATAATTATACTATTAGTTACTAGCTAACAAAAAATACTTTATTATCTCAATTTTTTTTAAATAACAAAATTTATTTAAATGGTTATTATCTCCAATGCCTTTTTTTTTCTATTTGGTTCCTAAGCTTACTTATGTTATCTTCAGTGAAATGTTATTTTTTTCCTCCAGATCTTCTTGAAGAAAGTGTCATGCTACCATGACTTGCCAGCTATGAAGTTTTTTATACCTTGCTTTTACTTTGTTCTAATCTGAGTTTGCTCTGTGCTCAAAGATCTACTAACAATTGGATTTCACTGAGTGGCATAAGGAAGGAGCTTACAGTGTTTGTGGAAGTTCAGAATTCATGATGATTATGGAAAAGTACAACACAAGATTTTTTTTTCAACAGTGAAAGGCAGAAAAGAGATGAGAAAAAAAAAGAATGAATAAAATGTTCAGGTTTTCGGATGTTAAATGATTGAAACAGTTTCTATTTAAATGCAAATTTGACTTTTTAAAAGATGGGACTACGAGTAACTGCACCCTAAATGGTAAAATGAAAATCAATTTGAAATATGGGATGAATAAAGTATATGTGGACTTTCTGGGAATAATTTTTTATTATGAAAACCCTGATGCATTTTCCTTTGCTCAATCCATCTTAGACTTTGGACAGCTATGGCTGGGATGAAATGCAAACATTTTTAATTTGTTTAAGCACCAGGATGGTGGGCTCACCAGAAGCTTCCCTGTTCATTCAAATCAGATTTCCCCAAATAATGATCAACAATATGATGTATGTATAGGACAAGACCAAAAATAAGAGTTTAACTGCAGCATCCTAATGACCAAAAGTCACTCTGTGTTTTTTATGATGTTGGGAAAATCACTTTTAAGAAATGGAAATCACTACATTCTATTGATTCCAGAACAGAATCTTCAGACATAAGTCAGCAGAGTTGACACTTTCAAATACATAAAGTGTGACATCTGCTCTTACAAATGCACTATACAGGCTGTAAATCATCAAGGAGAAAAACAGTTCAATGTCATTTCAGCCACCGTAAGCTATGGTTTACAACTGAGAGATAAAAATAGTCATACTGTCTCTGTGACATCTAAACCACTTTTCTATTGCAGCAGTCCATGTTCTAATTTATCTTTGTGGCTGAATAACACACAATCAATTGTAAGCAACTAGTGTAGTTTGATTCCAGTCAACTGCAATTTTCTGTAGCTTTATCTTTTCCCCATGCTGGTGACTTTTAGTAATGTCCACAACTCACTATCTCAATTTTTTGTGGTTGTGTAAGTATATCAAGCTTTTAAGCATCATTCTAAAGGTTAACTTATGGCACTAACCCATACATGAAACACATTTTAAACACAATAGGAACATTAACACTGGTATGCATTATAATAACCAGAAACCTAAGAACATTAACACTGGTATGCATTGTAATAACCAGAAACCTATGAACATTAACACTGGTATGCATTATAATAATCAGAAACCTATAATCCACTGGAAAAAGTTTTTTATTAGGTGTAAAATAAGACGATAAAGAGCATGATCTTTGTATGAGATTCCTGGTCCCACCACTTATTAATGAAGAAAAGTCCAGCAAATTATTTAACCTCTATGGGAATCAGCTAATTCACCTGAAAAATGGGATAAAAATTCTGATCTTGCAGGGGCAGTTTTAAAGATTATGTGAGACACTCGAAATACCTAGTGCTTGACATATACACTAGACCACATACTGAATAATGAGTATTATTATTACTGTCGAGTTATTTTGATTATCACTGTTGGATAATAAAATAGAACACTTTTTCATGCTTATAGTAAGTAGCAGTGTTTGTTCAGTTATTCCAGCATTGAAAGAAATCCAGCATACTTGGGATATGTGTGACCATATTTTGATTTTAGTTTACAAGTAATATTAATATTTAACTATTTCTAGAAATTTATTTTGTGTAATCTTACCTGATAAAATTATTTTCATAAGTGGGTTTTAAAAAGCCCATATTGAAAATGATTACAGTAAGTATTGCAAGCAAGGTATCACATGTTTAAACATATTGAATATTGAATAGACCCCAAAGGAAGGTAATACTTCCTATAAACTAATAATTGAAATAAATGTGATGCTATATATATTGATTGGAATTGTATCACATTTTCGCACTTGTTGATTAATAACATTAACAACTTGGAAAAGTAAAAATGATTACAACAAAATATAGCTGAATCATTTTCCAGTAGAATTCACTACATAACCAGCAACATAATCACCAAATTTCTATGATTTTTTTTTTTTTAACGAGCACAAAACAATGAGGAAAGACCTGCTGATCAAGTTTGTTTCTGAAATGACAGCCCTGTTCTTTGACAGCCTTCTTGGAATTGAAACACTGTGTCTTTTTCTCTTCACAGTACCACAGGGGAGCTCCAAGCCCAACCTCCTGGTACCCACCGGCCCCTTGGCTACTGCTGAAAGAGAGCTGCTGTTCTGGGTGGATTTAAAGCTATTAGCTTAGCAGTACTGATGCATTTTTTCTCTCTCTCAGATCTTTTTATTAGGGAAGCAGTACACCACAGGGTGTATGCTTGTCAGACCATTATAGGCACAGCTTTTGGCTGCCCTCCTGCCTCAGTTTGCCAAAGGTGCACAGTTACTGTCTAAAGCTCGTCCTGTCATATCCTCTTGCTTAAGGGAGACATGTTGCATGGATTCCAGACCATTTAGTGTTTGAGTCAACAGACAATGAATTTCACTTTCATTTGTCAGGAAAGAAATGTCCTCTGAACGTTCAAGTTTTAGATGCATTGTGTCCGGGCTGCTTTTCTTTAGTGAAAAAACACATTTTACATAGAACTCCTAAGCCGCTGGCTTTGCACACAGATGAGGGGACATACACTGTGAGATTCCTGAGTCTTCAGACATAAGTCAAGAAAGAATAAAAGAAATAGTTTCAGAAAAACGGAATGCTGTTTCATTAACTCTCCAGGCCCTATCACTGGCTTTCAAAAGAATCTCATGTCCTGATGGACTGACTTCCTCTTTTGGCAAAGTTACTGATGTGCTGCTGTGATGGACGCTATCATTGGAAGAAGGGAAGGTTGGAGGGAAGAAAACAAGGTTGTATTTAGGTATAGGCTCAGATGAGTCCTGTAATTCCATCAAAGTCATTAGATTGCAAATGGATCAAGGACAGGTGTCACGGCTTTTCTGTACTTTATATTTCTCCCAAAGGACCTAGTGTGTATCTCACCCTCTAGTAACATTCATTACATATTGAGCTTGAGACCAAATACCTTCCTTTGGACATACTATTTAACTTCGGCCCTCGGTACACCACTAACTTGTAATTCTTTAGATACCAGGTTGACATAGCTCATTGTAATAAGTTAACCAAAATATAGAATGAATGGGATCTTTCGGTGCCTAAACCTCCAGATTAAAAGGGATCCTGGAGAAAAGAAAACTCCATTTAATACAGGGTTTTTTTTTGCCTTGTCTTCTAATGCTTGCGTTCCAGTTTCTCCAGGAAGCTTCCTTCCTAACTCTACCATGTGCCACTGAGTCAGGCAAGAGCTTAGTACACACTTGCCGATGGATTGGGTCATGTTGGAATTGGGCAAAATCCTGGACTACAAAGGTTCAGAAAAGATAGACATCCCTGAGCAAACCACGTGGGCCCGCCAATCGTGGTTTGCCAGCCCATGCATTCTCAGCACCCACAAAAAAATCACTTCCCAAATGTTCTCAGGGCTGTCAGTAATCTCGACTGTCCGGCTAGAAAGTAGGGGGTTGTCATAATTTTTTTTTCAATTATGCAACCTTTTTATTATATTCTGTCATTTGACACAGTTCCATGAAATTCTTTCTTGAAACATTAATTTGACCTACTAGGAATGTCTAAAATTGGTAGGAAAAAAAAAGAGAGAGAAATATCACATATAAACAGCAGTGTATGAACTTTCAGCAGGAGGTAATACATGTAACTTTGTATGGGGCTTGAATACCAGTTACCTGAGTCTGAGAACAAAAGTCCATCCAAAGGTGTAAACTAAGGACCATGTTTGGAGAAACCATGAAGGGATCTGAAACGTTCAGTTGGAGAGAGAAATCAATGAACACAATTGAATAATGATATCTGATTAATGGAACTTGTTTACTACCAAACCACAATTTCAAAAGGAAGGAAATCTATTGTTGCATGCACAATGGAATCTCCTCCAATTCTTTCTGGAATATTGTGGGATAATATTGAAAATAAATACCTGAATAAATAAATAAAAGTAGTGCTGACATTTTTTGGCACACTTGATCAATCATTCTCCACGAAACTGTTAGCATATGCTGACGTCATTTAAATATTGTCTAAAGGCATATTAAACTGCCTGGCTCAAAGCAAGGCTGATGTATGTGATAACAGCCATGGGGAAGTTTACCTAAGAGGGTGGAAGGTTTTCAGCTACAGGACTGATGACCTAATTGAGGAACAGATTTCCTTCTTAGGAAGACTCTAGTTACTTTAAATTTAGCATGATTTTTTTCCATGCACTTATTTATTTATTTATTTCAAATAGAACCCATGGTTTGGACCTTCATAACAAAGAAAGTTTACTAAACATTTTTTTTCATTTTTATAGATTAAAATTATTCTTTTCACGCATAGTATTTTTTTGTCAAATGAGAACAGCTTTCATTGGAATGATTTTTTGTTTCTCCAGGTCAAGTGGCAAAAGATGGGATGGATACATTATCCGTGCATTTGTTTGAAGGAGAGGCCTATGCTATATCCATTATCTTAATTTTCTACGTTTTGAAGCACATTTAGTGGCAGAATGCAATATCCTAAAGAAACTGTGCAGGCTTCCATTGCTGCCTGTGTGACAAGATTACTAATGGGTAAGTGGATAAAGATCAACCCAAGGACTTGTATGCATGCATATAAGCATAACCAATGGACACAAGACACTGGGAGGTTAAGGTATGCATGGAAGTGGGGGAGGGGCAATGAGAAGATATGTACAGATGTAATACATTAAAAAAAAAAAAGAAACAGTGGGAGTCCCACTGAATGCACCCACCTTCCCATAAAGAAAAACAATCTGGCAGAGGGGTGTGGAGCTGCCAGTTGGTTAACGCCTGCCCCAGGCCTGTCTCAGCCTGGAAAGGGCTCTTACTCATCAGGCTTGGGGCTCCTTCATCTGAAGGCAGATCCTTGCAAACAGAAACATTCCCTCCCCCTTTCCTTGTACCCCTCAATCCCAATCACCACCAAGAGTCATTGCTCCAGAAATGACATGAGATTTAATGACTAGTCCAAAGTCCTGCAGAGTTCAATGAAAATGGCACATTCCAAGAGAAGTCTTTCAATGTGGGGGCCTCCTCCAGACAGAAAATTCCTCATGGTGGCTGTCTTGTGACATTTTCCCTTGGAAATTTCACTGGCAATCTGCCCTGTGAAATATGGCCATCAAAAAGTGACTTTCTTAACAGAATCTGGTACATGACTAATGTTCAGTTAGCTTGATTTAAAGCTATAAACCTTGCTTTTTCTTGGGGAGCACAAAGGGAGAGGTGGGGCCAGGAAGATTTCAGTAGATATTAAACTCCAGTTCTTTCTTTTGGCTTAAATTTTGTTGCATTTTTTCATCCCTTCTTCCCTTCCTCCCTCCTTTCTTCCTTTTTTTTCTCTCCTTTCTTCTTCCCTCCCTCCTTCCTTTCTTTATTCATTCTTGCCTTTCTTTCCTTTTTACTTTTTGTTTTTTATTGAGCACCCTTCTCCTCTCCCATTTTTGTGCTCTCCTGGTTTTTCTATCCCCTCTTTCCTCTCTATCCCTTTCTCTCTCCCTTCTCCATGAGGCAGAGTATTTTCTTTTAGATCCCTTTCTTTTCCACCACAAGCATGGGTCACTGTTTCAAAGAAATCAAATTCAAAGTGACCAAGTCCCAGTTCTGTAGCTTTTGCTGCCATATGATATCACTACAGCACTGCAACAGGAAGATGCGAAGTAAACAAAAGGTCGCCAATGAAAAGTGTATTTAAAAATCTGACCAGCTGTGAGTCATTTATAATCCAGATTTGGAATAAACATGGGAGGAAAATAGGTGTTTTCTTTATATTTGGAGCTTTTGTTTGGTTTTGGAAGATTGGGGAGATACAGAGTTTCAATCAAAATTACACTCTTGATTTTTAAAATGATCTTTAAAAGTATATCTCTCTAAGATACAAAATCATCAGGTAGAATTTATGAGCATTGGCTCTAGGGCTTGGTCTGGATTCACTTTTGAGTTTTTCCACTTAAGTAGTCACACACACACACACAGACACAAAACAAGACTAAAAACTCACCAAAACCTGCACACATTACTTAAAATCTGGAAGCCTGAGTTTTCTCAAGAGTAAAATGAGCATACAGAGTACTTCATCAAAAGATTATTGCAAATATTAAATGTCATAGTACAAATAAAATGCTTAGTAAGTTGCCTTACATTTAAAAAGCAAGTCACACATGTTACACATGTTAGCAATTACTATGACCACTATTACTATATTTTTAAAAGACTACCATGGAAGAATTTAAAAATTGGAAAAGATAAAGTATTTTGGGTGAGGAGCTGCTGACGAGATGACATTCAACTTTTGCATATAATTTTAAGAACGAAGAGGCCAACCAAATTGAAATGTAAAATCTGTGAGGGTTTTATTTACAGTGAATGGCCATAATCCTACCGGATTCCACCCTCCCGGTGCAAAGGGCTTGATGGGATTGTGATCCCAGCTGTACCACCTGATAACGGTTTGAGATTATGAAAGCCATTTAACCTTTCTGCATCTTCGTCCTCACAGCCCTCTTCCACACAACTGGGATAATAATGCCGACCACGTAGTGTTACTGAGAAGATCAACTGTAACAATGTGTTTGGCAATGCCTTGGAATGAGCCTGCGTTATCGCCCCCATTAGATGCACTTAGGGAATGCAAGTATACTTCACCCACAGTCACAATCCCTATTAAAAGGAAATGAAGGTTAAATGAGAGGACTGTTAGGGTTTGTGACAAAGGATCATTGTTTGTGTCACCTCCATCGGGCTCCTTGACAAAGTCCAGGTGGCCAGGATATGTGCCCATTTGCATAGCTGAATCACAGTCTCCACAGTCACTGGAGTAAAGAAAGGATGTTTCTCATCACTGCTTTCCGAAGTGAAACCAAGGCAGCACCTCTGGGAAAAGAAGTCTGCCTGATAAAGGAAGAACTCCTGGAAATACCATGAAGCTAATTTCAAATATATTGTATTTTAGATCCCCTTTCACGTGGCTCATGGGACATGTCACTGTTGTCAATTACACATCATTTATCTAAAGAACATAGAGATACAGGTAGTAGCTGGACGTTATTTAACAAAAGCCAAGGTAACAAAGAGACCAAGGATTAGCCTGCCACCAATGTGATTTCAATCCATCAAAAACTCTTTCTCTTGGAGGAAATCCGACTTATTTCTATTCTGTCTTCTAAGCACAATGAGCAGCTTTTCCCTGTGGAATCCCTGCGCCCCAAAGAGGCAGCCTCAACCAGGAAGGACAGCCTGCGGAAAACAGCCCTGAGTCCCCCAGCAGGAACCACCGCCCTGAGCACACTTGCTCTCTAACTGAAAAGCTCCCAGAAGGGAGAGAGAAAGATTTTTGTTTATGTTTGTTTTTAAAAAAGCCTACACTTTCTAGATGCAGCAGTCTCAGTTGACAAAACTCAGTAAATCCTTTTTCAAGTGTCCTGAAATATCTGTATTTGTTGCTCATATCTTTCTTTCAAACCAGTTTAACTTTGGGCGGCCGGGTAAAAATACCCCTGTCACTTACTTCCTGGTCTTTGATCAAGGTATTTAGCCTCTCCCCTCTCCTCCTATCAGTTCCCGAAATGACAAGATGAGAATAATAACAACAACCATCATAATGATACCAGCTCTCTTTGGGGTTTCACTTGAAGACGGAGTGAGAGCATCTGTGAAAGAAAGCACCTCGCCTGTTGGCCTGGTACATGATAATAACTCCAATATCTCAGCTCCTCTTCTGCCACCTTCACTCTGGGGTCTACTGACCTGCTTTCTTTCATAAACAGTGACTTAATATGCAACCCAATACCTCTCCTTAAAGGGCCCCGGGCTCTGCACACGATGGGGACAAAAAATGCTACATAGAGGAATTCATTAAATGCCAAGGTGAGGTCAGATACACACATTTAAAGGAGGGTGGCTCAATTCCAACATGGCTCGATCATAACAGTTTGAATCATCCCTGGGTCCAGTAAAGCCACCCAGTGCCTCAGAACGCCCTCCTCCTCCTCACCCCCTCTCAGCAAAATGCAATCAACCTTTAGTTTCTTCTATGGGGTCATAGCAAAAATGCAGACATGACCTACAATCCTACCCTGAAGAGTAGAAATTTAATGGTGAAGTCAACCAATGAACAATCTGATATTGGGATTCAAGGCAATTGGAGAACCTTCGATTATGAAGAGTTTAGAACTAGAGTCTGACTCCATGTTTGGGGAAGAGATGGGGGTAACTCTAAGAAATGGGCATTTTGGCAACAAGTTTGGAACACCCTGGGAACATTGGGAGGGGTATAAGGAAGAAGCAACTGGGCAAGAGAGGCCCAAGGTACTGGGATATTGAAGGGAGGTGACTGAAGAGACTCGGGCACCCCCACAGAATGAGCACTTGCCCAAGGAGAACTTAACCCAGGCTGGCAAGAGGCTTCAAGCTCAACCTCAGATCTCCCAGGAAATAATCTTTTTTATTGAAAAAAATTAATATTCAATCGAAAGTCAGAATCAGGATTTTGTTTTCACTCTAGAAAAGTCTTCTGGAGATATAACCACTGGAATACAATTAGGAAATTGATTCATATTCATTTTAGCTCTCATTAATAGTGGCCATGATCACCGCCCATTGTTTTTAAAGAAACATCTTTCTGCAAATATCTCACTTTCTCTTTGAACTCAAAAAATATCGAGTCATCAGAAGGTACGGGAACTTACTGCCTCCCTCTCCCCAGAAGGCAGCTGGAAGACAGAGTGAAATGACTAGTCTAAGTGTGCTCAGCTGGCCAGCGCAGACCAGCAGAAGCCTCGGGTTCCCAGGCAGGGTACTCTTGCTGCACCCACAGCCTGAAAAAGACCCTAAGATAAACTGAATCAGGAAACGCTGGTGACACAGACATTAAGCCTGTGGTCAACCCTGTGATATACAGTCCTTTGTAATACGCAGGCGATTCTGTTCTTGGTGGTGTCTGAAGCTTACAACAACTAACAGCTCATGTTTACATATTCCTTCATGCAACTGTGGGCACAGCAATACTGTCTCAATTCTAGGATATGCAGCAGGCCACGGGGTGAGGATTATTCCATCCCAGAGACGTGCTGCTGTTTATCTTCATATACACCCTCTGCTCCCAGGACCTGGCTCCTGCCCTGGAGGTTAGAGTCCCATAGGACTCAGTGCTAAGCAACATCCTACCTTGGAATGTGTCAGGGACCCCTCCCATCAAATGTATAAAGTACTGCAGCCACAAAGTCATAAGTAGGAGGTTTCGGATTTTGTTTAAAAATCACTCCATAATTTAATTTTTTGAAAGTTTTCAGTTCTAATGCTCAGTTCAGTTTGCATCAGACATAACTATTTGTGTGCTAAGCACACTCTGCCCCCAGTTTTTCCTGAACTTAACTGTGACTAGAAACCTTTTTCATTTCATTCAATTGAGTTAAGTAGACTGAGCAAGAAAAATGCAGCCCTGTTGTTTCCTTCCATTTATTTTGATTTGAAAATTAAGAAACATTTTATAAAATAACTGTGCCTCTCTCTTGAGGGTAAGGAGAACATTAAAGCACCTTGCCAAATCCTGTAGGAATCTTTTTCTGAAAGCCATTATCCCAAGGTGACTAGCACCATCCATTTAGTACATGGTTTTGTTACAGGGGGTTGGAAGGAGAGGAAGGAAACCATCATTGTTTTAGAAAAGAAACTGTAATCACCGGCATATTTAGAGAGTGCTACTTATTAAGTATTAACGTATAAAACTATTATTGGTATATTGAAAACAAGACTCTTGTACAATGGTGAAGTTGACAATGTGTTATTATTCTGTGGGGTACATAACAAATTAATGATTTCAAAACACACACACAACAACAAGAGTAGCTAAAGCTTTGCTCCTTAAAAGTTCTTTTAGATGCAGATGCTATCAAAAGGTTAACCTTGGATGCCTCCTCATAGCACCCCCAGATTCACTTTACCTCTCATCAGTGACCGTTTGAAATTTTCCCATTGTCTATTTTCATACTGAGGGTTGATATATATTTTTTAAATTCCCCAAGTCTCAGGAAGAGAGGAGGAATCAAAGCTTCTGTTGATATGTAGAATCTACACGGTAGCTGGAACTGGAAATGCTTCCTATCACCTGACAAAGCCAATCCAAATGGAAGCTTGCTGTTATATCAAAACTTGTGAAGAGGAGATAGAAAAATATACTGATGGAAATGCTGATGACCTGCACAAAGCTTAAATATCTTTGTTGCAAGGACAGTGACAAACAGAGAGCAGTTAAGAGTCATCTGAGGTACCAAAATTTCATTCCACTACTGCATTTATTTTTAGCATTTATTATTATTCATTGGGTACTCCTAGAATAATGGTGGTGTGAATTATGCATAGCAGAATGGAATGGGGGAATGGTGTTTATAATTCTAAATTTACAAACATGAGAGAAATTAGGAATACTGTAGTTATCAAAGGAAACAGGTCTAATGAAAGAAATAACTGCTACGAAACCATATGCAACTCCAACCAGAAAAAAGACAATTCAAATTTAATGAATGCTTTTAATATTAATTACAGAATTCTTAACAATACATTGGGAAAGCTCTCTTGGAGAATTCAGCTTACTGTTTAACAGTTTCTGACTAATTTTATTAACCTGTACATCTGAGAGGATCAACCCCCTCTGGGTTTAATTAGAAGAAAATTCAATTTAAATCTAAATGTCAACAGTGGTTACTAATTATGGCAGGGCCCTGGACAGGACAGCAAGTCTGTAATCAGGCAGTTCCCTAGTAACAATTAACACTTTCTTTCTGAGTTATGAGTGCGTTAGGATATTTTAAAATAAATACGATTCAGCATGGGACATTGCTAATATCATGAGCCCCTACTGCTAGGTACAGACATGCAGAAGAGGATGCCAAATTAAATTACAGAGATTTCTCAAACATATAGCTGAATAATAAGCAGCTACAAAACTAGGTCAGGGTCGGAAAGCTAGAGCTGAACGCCCCTCCCCCAACATGCAAAATAAATATACCCACTATCTCTGAATAGAAATCATTCTTTTGTTATGCCCTTTGTCAAGAATACATTATTGCAAAATGATATTTATTTCCACAATCTTCACAGCTGTGAGCACGACTGAATTAATCTTTCTAGAACTGATTTCATTTGCAATTTCATGATTATGATTATAAAATGTAAATGTATTACTTTATTAAAAAAGAAATGATTATAAAAGGCAGTTTTTTTAAAAGAAAGACAGTTATCTATTGGTTTGCTTTGCTTGATACTAATGAAATAAATAGCTGACTAACCCCGAAATAAAAACAAACAATATAAAAATTATTACAAAAATGTGTAACGAAAACTAAAAAAAAAAAAAAAAATAAAAAAAAAAAACTTTTAATGTAACACAGTGATTTTGTGGCTCAGAGAAGTACCAGGCCATGAAAATTTGTTCATGAGAAGGCCAAGCCTTATCGGTTTAGTCATTTGAGATTTTTCTATAGCTGCCATTCTTTAAATGTTAGCATTAAAGGTAACACAGAAAATACTTGGGTACTACTAATTTTTTTTTACTTTCCCCTCAGCTTCAGTTCTATGCTCTTAAAAGATAATCTCTCTAGCAGGCCATTCTCAGGCTGTTTAATATTAATGACCTAAATAACAAATTAGTTTAAAGAAATCCATATTTATAAGACTTCAATTTTTAGTGGAATTCAGTCACTAAATTGGTCTCCTCTTCTTGGAATATATTGTTTCTCACCATCAACGTGTAAGTCCCTACTGTGTGAAAGAACTACTGATGCCAGGGAATGCACAGGAATTCGAAGACAGGCACTGCTGGTTTAAATTACTGCAGGTTAAAGTAATAAAGCCAGGGCTCCTTTGGTAATAACCAGGGCAAAATAAATCATTTATTTTATGCACAAACTTTACAGAACTCACTTTACCCCCAAATCTAGAGCAACCTATTTTTTAAAAGATATCAATTTAATTTCCCCATTTAAATATAGACAAACACAATGAATATGCACTCTGTTATATATAATCAAGTGTCAAATCTCTATTTCCAGAAAGACCACTGATGATAACTATGGATCAACTAAATAATAAATGCCAATAAATGGTCCCATAAGCAATTATGCTCCTAATAGAAGCAATCGCGCCTTTAAATAAATATTATCACATAAAACTGCTATTTATCATGTGAGCTCAATCAGCAGAGATCATGTGTCCACACCAGGACTGCATCGGGTAGCTTTCTGCGTTTGCTCCCAATCACAAAGCAAATGCAAGCACTGTCACAAGGCATTTATTGTGTCCAATTGGATCCAAACTAGCTGCAGAGGAAAAGGCCATTTAAAGCTTATGTGGCAAAATAAGCTCCGTCTATATGAATAAATTATTTTTTACTGTGTGATTCCTGTCCATTTCCTTTACCTGTCTAAGATTCTGAATTTTCAATAACATATTTCTACGTATGACTTTTATAGCTTTGTAGAGTGTGAGTCTGGCAGAGCTCTCGGTTCATTCTCCCAATCCAAATATTATCCATCACCTCCTCTAGCGTGAAGGTTAATAACTCTTGGCTGAAGATGTCTATATTGCTTCTTTACTGTTCACAGCCATCGACACTTCTGCCGGGAGGAGAGGCTGCCTTCCTCCTTGAAGAGCCTGCACTTCACCTCCGGGAGGCATGCTGCCTCCACCAGGCTGCTACCCTGCTTCCACCAGCAGTGAGGAGGCGGGGGCATTACCTTCTGCACAGAAACCCTTAGTGGGCTGCAATGCACGTATGCTGCTTGGCATCGTCATGTTGCTTAGGGATCTGTGTTTAAGTGAAATTTGTTTAAATGCCTATGGAAATCGCGTCCTGATTTTCTTTTTCCTCTTTCTCTCTCCTCTCCCCCCCTCCTCCCTTCCTCTTTTCTCCCTCCCTTCCTCCTTTCTTCCTCTCTCCTTCTTCTTTCTTCTTTCCATCCATCCATCCTTCCTTCCTTCCTCCCTGCCTCCCTCCCTCCTTCCTTTGCTCCTTCCTTCCTCCTTTCTGTCTTTCCTTCCTCCCTCCTTTCCTTCCTTCCTTCCTTCCTTCCTTCCTTCCTTCCTTCCTTCCTTCCTTCCTTTCTTCCTTCCTCCCCCCCTCCCTTTCTTTCCTTCCTTCCTTCTCTCCTTCTTTTTTAAATAGCATTGTGCATCCAAACAGATTTTTACAAATTCCTACAGCTTTCTCAACTATCTTTCAAACTCCATGTTTAAGTGGATTTTTAAGATACTATGCCCCTGTAATTGTACCTTGATTCCCCGCCCCCTTTCTTCCTTCCCTCTTTTCCTTGCTCTCTTTTTAAAAGAGCATCATGCATTACAGAGACTTCCACTGACTCCTTCAGCTCTCTCCACTATCTTTCAAAATGCTACCTGAGGCACTGTATCGTCTCCAAAGGGAGACAGGATGACAAATGTATCTTGCTGGTTAATTGTAAAGCTTGGATGTCTGTTTTGAACTAGTAGTGAGTGACTTTGCTAAGGATACCTCTGAGATACTTTTCATGTAAATTTCGTTATTAGACACCTGTTAGGTGATGTACATCTCAAAACAAAAAGACATATGTTCTTTAAGACAAAGTAAAACGAATAAATAAGAACAAGGAAATTAAACACATGATAGACAATATAAGAAGACATGTTTTTCTTTACTCCCATTTTAAACTGTCATTTACCAGGTAATATTATTCTGAATATTATATTACGAACTTGGAGCAGGTGTCTGCAGCTATTTTCCTATACTTTTAAATGTTCACTCTTTCTCCCTTCTTAACTGAAGCTTTAGTGAAGATCTCTTGATAACAAAGCGGAAGTTCTAAAACCACAGCTCAATAATAAGGTGAATGGAAAAACAGTTGGTTTCCATCTCCCTCAACTGCTTACCTTTATGTGTTCAGTCAAAGAGAGAAAGAGAGAGTTCATGCTCTCCCTGTGCCCGAAACCGCAAGGGCGAGCCATCAGCACCAGGCACTGTTTTGTACTCCCTGCTGTTAGAAAATTTCTACTTTGCAAATCTTAAGAAAAAACCTAAGTTTTATTTTCATGGAGGGCCATAAGTTTCGAGCAAAGACTGAGTGGATTCCGGTCACACTATTCAACAAAATATTTTCAACCATTTTAAAACGGTACAGTTTTAAGGCAAGCAAGCTTTATTTCACACCTAATCACCTATTAAGGTAATGTCACAGAGAAGCGATTTCTCAGAGGAGCAGACTTGGTCTTCGTGTGGACAAAGGCGAGGTGAGAAAACAAATGTCCTGTATCCGAAAAGGGGGTGCCACTGGCAACAGGCAGGCTGGAAGGTTGTAGGGAATTGCTCCTCCTGTCCTTCCCCCTCCACCCCCCGCGACACTTTTCCCTGGCAGTTGAGTTTAGCCATTCCGAAGGGACTTCATGTTCCATTTTAGGATCAGGAAAATTCTAGAATTTTCCAAAGTGGGTTCCACAGCCTGAAAGTGTGTCATAGACTTAAATAGGTTAAACAAGTTAGGACATGCCAGGTTACACAAAGGCCAGTGAGCTTCTTTATAGCAGGACTGCCCCACGGGTCTGTGCCCCGCAAGAGGATCCTAAGGCCACACACTCCAGGTGCTTTTCCAGCTCCTTGCCTGGTCAGGTGGCCCTGCATGAACGCAGGACAGCTGAGGGAGTCCAGGGCCTACTGGGAATGGAGGCTGACCCGGCTTTCCAACGGTGAGGTCAGCAACCGTGGGCCAGAAAGTTCCATCTCTCCCTTTAATTTTACTCAGATGTTTACAGTTAATGCCTTTCTTGGGGTATTCAAAATTGAAAATTAATTTGCTTTCTTTAATGGTCAAAATGTAAACATTATAGTATGTGTCCTAAAATGGAGAGGTAACGACATTGTCTAGAAAAAGGATATAAAACACATTAACAACCATCGGATTCTCCAGGGCTTAAATGTACATGGTTAGATAAGATATGTGGTAGCTTTCAGCGTAAGGCAGGGTATTAGCAAACAACTGAGTAGAACAAAAAAAACAAACCAAAAAACTACAACCCTGATCTGATGGAAATAATTATAGAGCCTTCAGTGTCCCACGAGGCACAGAGGGAACAAGAACGCAGCAGGACGGGCAGCATAATGCAAACAGACAGAAGTAGGACAGGCATTCTCCTTCTCACACAGCAGACACAAACTACTGTGGAAAGTTGAAGAGAATACAAAAATGACTGCCAAACCAAAACTGAAATTTTAATCTGTGTCTCAGCTGAAAATGTTTTCATGTAAAATAAGAAGAAAATTGTAATAATTGGATTGCTCCTTTTCATGTAGGTACACAATTGTTCAGATAAACTAATATGTGTGTGTATGTATGTGTGTGCATTAACTACAGAAAATGAAATAAGAGTATATACATACTGTGTGTGCTTTCTTGCTTTAGAATGGTTATAGATTACTCTTTTACTCAATGGACAGTGTATTTAAGGTCCTACAATTTGGTTACATCATACTTACGTGACCTTGCTATGCAAACTATTTTTCACCTAATGAACCTTGGCTGTAATCTTTGCAATGGATCATATTTCTCTACAAGTGTCCACATTAAACAAATACACTCATAAAACAACTGCATGGCACATAGTAGGTACTCAGTTTGTAAAATGGCTAAACAATGAGTGAATGCATATCTTGCCTAGAAGGATGTTTTTGCCCTTAGCTCGGGAGACAGTGCTAAGAATTTTAGGAAGGTGCTTCCAGAACTAGCCTTTAAGAGCCACAACTTTGTTTCCTAAACTACGGGCTTCCACTCAAATTTTCATTTATAGGAAAGGACATACTGGCTTTGTTTGTTTGTTTATGTTTTTGTTTTTAATGTAAAAGCCATTGGCCCATGGAGTTGTTCAAGGATCTTCACAATTGGTACCACCCCTTTCCTTTAAATTGGGACAAGCTGATCTATTTGTTATTCTAGGACTTCCTATCTCCCTGGTAAGACCTGTGTTGTTTCTTCCTGAAGAGAATGCATTTCTTTCTCTTCTCTGCTTGTCTCAGACCTACTCTATTTTCTAGGCCCAGCTCGGAGTCAATGTTTTCACATAACTTCCATACCACGCCTACAGCTAGGATGCATACTTATCTGTTAAATTAACATAATCGAGTATTTGAGATATAGTTCTTGTCAAGGCCATCAAATGCCAAGTACTTATATGGAAAGGCATCAACTAATTGCATCATCAGACATCTTAGGAATTTTTTATTAGTTTCATCTGAAAGTATTACCATATCCTTCAGGAACAGGAAGCAAGCATAGGAAGGTTAAGAGTAAAAGTCTACATAGGACAGACTTTTGATCATTTTCAACTATAATACTTCACTGAAAGATGTATCTGTAGGAAATAGTTTAGGTAATGTCAATTATTCTTATGTACAAAGGAATTGTTTTGTTTTGTTTTGTTTTTATTAAAAGTGTAAACTTACAAACTAATTTCTTTGAACAAAGGTAACAACAGAAAGTGTATCTAAAACTTTCTAACAGGAACAATTCATTGTCTGTTAAAATAATATTCTATGATGTTAAATTGCTCTCGTGTGGTGTGTACTAGCTCCTGATAGAGGGCTGGTGGTTCAAGAGAGAGAAACATTGTGTAAGATTCCTTGGTAGCTAATAAACATACTGCTGTTGTCCCTGAAAACACTGCCATCTGTTGTCAGAAAAGAAAGGTCACTTCTGAAATTTTGCCGGGCAACAGGATTTCTGAAAGTGCAGAAAAACGTATCTGAGACAGTTTCTTTTTGGAGCTGGTCATCCCGCAGGACAGAAAGGTCCCTCTGGGAACTACAATTTCAGAGACGTTCAAAGTCCAAGAATAAATCGGTTTTCTCCACGAGTGAAAAAGTTCTCTAAAACAAGATGATTCTGTTATAGGCAGCTCTTAATAATTACCATATGTGGCCTATAGTATTTTCATTTTATAAATATATGCAAAGAGCCAAAAGCATGATTAAAATTCTAACCATCACACCTAGGTTCATACTATCTTTTTCTTTTTCTTTTTTTCAATATACTGATGAGAGAGAATCATTGATCAGCTGCCTCCTGCACATCTCCCACTAGGGATTGAGCCCGCAACCCGGGCAATGTGCCTGGACCTAGAATTGAACTATGACTGCTGATTCATAGGTCAACACTCAACCACTGAGCCACACCACCCAGGCAATATTAGCTTTTTCTTAAATTTTCCTCAAACTTTTCATTACCTTTTATTAGGTGATAAAGGCTACAATATTCCCCCTTGAACCTACTATGTTAGGAGAAAAAAGAAGAGAAATCCTTCAAATCATCATCTAGTCATTCCGTGTATAAGGAATTTTTAAAGTCTATCTGCAATGTGTTATTTTCTGTTACAAGTAACTCATGTCTGCTAAGAAGGGATCATTATAGAAGCTGTGAGTCACTTATCCACCCTCTGAAGTTTCACCATTTTTAATTAGGAAATTCAAGTTTCACCCTAGATTAAATGGAGGTGTTCATGAGCCATCCTTATATCAATTTAGATTCTATAAGTTAGACTGAATATTTTAACTCTGACTTAGAAACTCTGATGATGTTTCTAACTCTTTTTTTTTAATATATTTTATTGATTTTTCACAGAGAGGAAGGGAGAGGGATAGAAAGTCAGAAACATCGATGAGAGAGAGACATCGATCAGCCACCTCCTGCACACCGCACACTGGAGATGTGCCCGCAAGCAAGGTACATGCCCCTGACCGGAATCGAACCTGGGACCTTTCAGTCCGCAGGCCGATGCTCTATCCACTGAGCCAAACCGGTCTCGGCTGTTTCTAACTCTTACTTTTAGTAAGTTTTGTGAATTTCATTGGAATGAACCCCATCCTTAAACTTAGCCATCTTCATTTCAGTCACTCCCAATTATCTCACTAACAAAGGGGGAGGATCAGTGTAGAAAATCCAACAAAGAGCTACTATACCAGTCTGGTGCGATGGCTTTACACACAGTCCTTTAGTCCACACAACTACCTGAGCTGGCTTTCTAGACCCCATTTCCAAAAGCAGAAAGAAATTATGCATCTTGCCTAATTTCACACAGCCAAGAAACAGCAAAGTCAGGATTCAAACCCTGGATACTGTTTCCCAGTGTGCATGGTGATTCATTTGCTTTTTCTTAAACTATTTCTGCTTCTTGAAATACAGCACGTGGAAATCACCTAAGATGTCTAGGGGGAGCAGATCACCAGCGTGGGATTTCAAAATGATGACAAATGATTAGTGAAGTAGAAATAAACAGGTGAACCATAAGTGTTAGGTGTGAAATGCTAGTAGGCCTGAATATTGCATGCAGTGGCCTTGACTGTTGATTCATTTTGCCTAGAGGGACACTGCCAGGAGCCCTGACAGCAAAGGCCCAGCTTGTTGTGGGGAGTGGAATTGAGACCTTGACTACTTCTAGGAGGAGGGGAAAGGTGAAAAGCATCTATGAAAAGCACACACACCATTCCCAAATGGCTGGAAACTAGCTACTATTATGAGCTCAAACTCCTGTCAGTGACAGTTATGTTTAAATTATGAAAATCTCAGTGGTGCATGGCTTCCTCCGTGCAATTTTTTGAAGTTCGCACTAATGATGTTGAGCAAACCTGCTTTGAGATCCCATCTTGCTGAGAAATGGAAAGCTTTTGTGAAAACCTTTGAGCCCACAGCTTAGCTCCTGTGTGTTCAATGCATTTTATACAATTTTGAGAATAATTTATGAATCTGCTTTAGTGCATAGTTAACGCCCTACCTATGCCTATAA
Organism: Lasiurus cinereus; assembly: GCA_011751065.1. NCBI lineage: Eukaryota > Metazoa > Chordata > Mammalia > Chiroptera > Vespertilionidae > Lasiurus > Lasiurus cinereus. The sequence goes on from JAAGEH010000040.1 coordinate 3,816,800, forward strand.
CTGTGATAATCCATAATCTTAGAAATAATGGTATGAGTCCGTCAGATTCTCATGGACTATGAAACTACCTGAATAGACTGCTTGTACTAAAAATCATTTAACGGTATGCTATGACTCTGATTTTCAATATTTGAGAATCATGTAACAGATTTTATTCTTTTTAATTGTGTGTTTCACCTAGTCAGCCCATTCATTTTAAAGTTGGAGAAACCCACTCAACGACTTCCTCATAGTCCTACCACTATTTAGTCACAGGACTCATTGAGGCCATGGCTCTGTTGAATATATTCCAAATAAGGGACCCTAATATTTTTTTTAGGAGAGAAGTTCAGACTGTCGTAATGCCAGTCAGACTACTGCTAAACACCAACACTTAGCTTAACTTCTCTGAATCTTACTTTCTTCACCCATAAAATGGGAATCATATTGAATCCAACATGGAGCACGTTGTGCCCAGTAAATGGGTTGTTCTTTGTGAAATAAAGTAGCATGTCCCTGATGAGGACCATTCTATTGGTCAGAGAGTTTGGGCTTGGAAAAAAAAAAAGACATGTTTGAACTCATTAAACTCTTAGTTCCAGCTATGTTATTAGGAAATCAGAGGACATTCCAAGTTGTACATATGAAAGACAAGAGTTTATAGTTGTCGCTCTAGTCAAGACCATATTTAAGATTGTCACAGGTAATGAAAGGAATAAGCAATCCTATACAATAAAAGCCTAATATGCTAAGTGTCTGGTCATCCGGTCATCCATTCAACCTATCCAAGCATAATATGCTAATGATATGCTAAGACCACTTAACCACTTGCTATGACATGCACTAACCACTAGGGGGCAGTCAGCTGGTTGACCAGTCACTATGATGTGCACTGAACACCAGGGGGCAGATACTCCAACCAGTAAGTTAGCTTGCTGCTGGGGTCTAGCTAATCAGGACTGAGATGGGCCAGACATGCCCTGGAACCCTCCCACGGTCCCTCCCCAACTGGCCAACCTCCCATGTCGCTCCCCCACCCTGAGCGTGCACCAGTGGGGTCCCTGGTTCTGGACCCTTCTCACAATCCAGGACCCCTCAGGGGATATCAGAGAGCTGGTTTTGGCCTGGTCCCGCAGGCCAGGCCACAGGACCCCACTGATGCATGAATTCATGCACTGGGCCTCTAGTAATAACAGAAAAAGAATAAAAGGAAGAAACAGCTGTCTGGGATCTGCTTGTGAGTATTTTTTCCCTGCATTTGCTCCTCCCTTACCACCAAGGCCTCTTCCACAGGATTACAGACCTACTGAGGGCAAGGCTGAAACCTCTTCATCGTTGTCATTTTGCAGAAATTAACACAGTGTCTGACATATGAGAGGCTCCTTGGCATTAAGAGATGAACTAACTGTTTGGGAAGATATCTTTTGCCTTTAGCCCAGAAACAACAATGTTTTAAAGCATTCTGAACATTTTGGATGTAAATACTTATAAAACAAGCTATATAATCACCACTTTATTAAAAAGCTTACTTAGCTTATGTTTTGTTTTGTTTTTCCCTTGATAAATCAGAATGCTTATTGGAGCACAAATTACTATAATCTGCCATAAAAGAGTGATATTCTCACGGGCTACTCAGTTTGTGCTTGGTGGTGTATAAATGACCACAAACCTTTATGCTTCCTCAACTCTTACAAATGGGTTTGTCCTTTTGAAGTTCTTCAGGGTCCTACATTCCTATCAGGTTGCCACGTTTTTGTGGTCAGCTATAGGCCTGACACTAGTAACCAAAAGCCCACCTTATAATTTGCTGTTTCTAAATGCAGTGGCCTAGGGAGTCTTATCTCCACCCCAGCTGGTCTGTGTATAGAACATGAGTTTCAGATAACCTGGATTAGACCTTTTCTGGCTGCTACTTTTTAAAAACTAAGTTCTATGTATTTGGTTTTATTCTTCTTGCCCCTAAACATGTCGAAGCTCTAATAAAATGGGGGTGTTATTATCTCATACAATCCAGAGAAACAACATGTCCAAAGATCCATTTTGTTTTCCAAGTAAAGAATATTCAAGTGGCTACAAATTCTAAAACAAGTTAAGTTTGTCCAAGTTTTCAATGAATGGGGCTATTAAAGATAGCAAAGTGTTTTTTAATATCAACTGTTAGCAGAAAATGATCGTAGCCATTGAAATTCCTTATTATTTTAAGGAAGTTTTAGCAACAGACTTCTACCATTCTGAAACTGCACAGACACAGGATTGTATTCTAGCTTCATATTTTTTTTGGTATAAAAAGATACTCAGTGGAAAAGGAAGTTTAAGCAATACAATTTTTAGTTATATCTTTAAAAAAATTAGTTAAGTACATGATAGAGTAGGAACTATACTTGACCTGGACTCCAAGGACCAGGCCCAGCCCTGCTGGCACCTAGCTTGCAGCTTTGGGCAAGTAACCCAGTACTGTGTGTAAGTTTTGCTTTCTGGCCAGAAGATCTTAAAGTCTTCTCCCAGGATGCATCAACCTGATTCCAGTAATTCTATGCTCTCTCTTAAGTGAGATTTCATCACAATATATCTGTACTAGAGTCCTGGTGCATGAACTTCATACACTGTGTGGGGAGGGTAAGGGATTCTCCAGCCTGGTCTGTGCCCTCTCACAGTGCAGGAGCCCCATGATGGATTGCCCCAAAGAGGTAGCCTGGAGCCAGGGGTCCTGCCCTCCATGGCAACCATGGTGGAAACTGCAGGGAGCAGCCACCAGGCCCGTCCTTTGCTGTGCACGTAGCCATCTTGTGACAGCATGAGGGCATCACAGCATGACAGCATGAGGATCACGTAGGCCAGTGGTCAGCAAACTCATTAATCAACAAAGCAGCAAACTGCAGCTCGTGAGCTGCATGTGGCTCGCGAGCCTCAGTTTGCTGACCACTGGCCTAGGTCAGTTGACTAATGAGTTTGCCAACCACTGTTGACTAATGAGTTTGCTGTCTCTTGTCATTTCCTACCCTTTACCTCTTTGCACACAATAATCCACAATTGCCTAATCCTCACAGCTTCCAACTGCATGGTAACATTTAGTCTAGTCCAGTGGTCAGCAAATAGGCTCGCGAGCCGCGATTTACAGACCACTGACCTAGGCTTTAATTAGTAAGATGTGTGTAGGGGGGTTATTAAGAAAAAGAAGAAATAGTAAATTTTTCTACAAATTCACCACCTATGTATTTCATTTAATTCATTAGATGTTCCTTAAGGACCAGGCACAGGATCATCATGACTCAATTCCAGTCCATCTTTCTAGCCCTGCCCTGAAATTATTCTAACTCTATAAATGCTGCTACATTTTAAACACACCAGTTTGATTGCTTTTGCCAATGAGTATCCAAACAGTTCCCCATGCCTTTGCTGATGATGTCCTTCTGCCCTCTTCCCCAGGTCTCTCAATCTCCCTGTTCTCCTTCTTCAAGGCCCAGCTCTGAGGTCATCTTCTCAGCACCTGGCCAGCTTTCCCTTCCTCAGGCAAGACTATATGCCTTCCCCTCATGCTTTATCCTCATCATTACTGCACTTAATGGGGGTAGTTTCCATCTCATGCTCACAGCATTACCTCCCCCAGTAGGAGGACTCTTCAAGGACAGATCCTTATCCAACTTTACCTCTAGGACTAATGGCGTTCCAAGCATGGAGTTGGTGATCAAAAATGTTGACTGAATAAAATTAAATTGGTTGTGACAGATGTGGCACAACTCTATGAAGGTATAAATTTCAAGAGTGAAAAAAAAAGAGACACAAGGTTACACACTCAATCTTCACTCATTCAAGGCATCAATGAGTTTTAGATTTAATTCAATTAATTTTATTTATTTATTCAGTCATTCATTCAACACGTTAAATTACCCTGCATTAATAATATTGAAACTGCACAGTATCTGTATATACTTTCAGTCTGTCTTTTTTTTCTAGCATAGTCCACAGTTCTACATCATTTTGATGGCTTATGTCAGCATGCTGCTGGCATCTTAGAAGGCATGGTTTTAGTGATCAGCAAAGCCATGAACCAAGAGGAAAGCCTAAGAGTCACATGTAAGAAAAGCAACAGAAGCATGAAATTCAGGAAGCTGTGAACAGAAGTACCTCACTTTTTTCAACAGTAGCAATACAAGGAGAGGGGTGAAAGTCAACCAGCCACTTTTCCAGCCTACACGTGTGTGCACTCACTGCACGGCGCAGGCTATAGACTCTGCAAGGTCTTCCTTTAATCTGATAAATGAGCTATTTTCCTTTGGCAATCTGGGTTTGGATAAGAAAGCTTACAAGATCTAGAATCCACTATTATTGTCAGCTCTATAAGCCTGTAACCCTTGGACACTGAAAAATGCGATTAACAGCACTTGCCATTTGAGTGACATTCAGATACCATGTACTGGATGGAGTGATCCTATCATTTCACTGCTCAAAGTTTCAAGTTGCCAGAAAGAAAGAAATTTCACTTAAGTTCCAATCTTGAACAAATGTTAGTTATCTGCCTCCCTTGCTTCAAGAGCACCAAATGCCTGGATGCAAAATTTCCATGAGAACATGGGACAATTTAATACAGATACAGAACTGCTGTAAAAACAAAACAAAAACCACTGTCCCTGTGATTAGGCCAGAAGGCATGAGAAGAGGGCAGGGAGGTGGGGGTGGTAACTGCTGAAGGCTCCATGATCATCCATTGATGATTCCCTCTGCACCTTTACACTACTTCCTTTGTGGTCTCACAGTGAGGACTACACCTGTTAAAGAAACAGATTGGGTGCAGGCAAAAACGAAATGCTTCTGGTTTTTAGTTCAATGTTAAAGTCCTGTCCAGATTGCCTAGTCTTAGGCCCTGGAACATAACTAGTGAGTAAACACTGGTAATCAGAAGGCTCCAGATATTTAATATAACATTATACAGTGTACACATATATGCATGTATGCATAAATATTTTACATATGAACACAAAAAAATTTAATAGTACATAAAGTTATATGAACACACATACATGACATACATATACATACATATATATATGTATAAACAAATACACATATACATATATATATATATATAATTCTAACATACCATGGCATCATCCTTAAAATGCACCTCAGATTTAAAAAATGGAATCTTTGAAATTTGCAGACATTTTTGCAGTTTATTGTCTTTGTTTCTGTTAGTCATTTGCAACATCCTTTTGTAACATGAACAGGTTTGTTTTAGTTTTGCTTGATGCAACGGATGGAAAGGGTTTCTTTCTAAAACCACCTTTCTGGCTGATAGCAGCAACTGGTTTGAGTCTAAGGACCTTTCTAAAACATTCTTGATTTGTTGCACAGATTTATAACTTTTCATGTTCCCTCTCATCATTAAGCCAATTATGAAGGAATTATTACCTTTGCTCAATCTGATTTTTTATGGACCTCATTGAAACGTCTCATCACTCACAATACACTCAGGAGATTGGTCCATTGCCCAGAAGTGCACAAAGGATATTTCTGGTGAACTCCCCTTAGCCTTATGAGGAGTCACCCATATACATATGATCCTCATCAAGAGATGGATAGAGACTTCTATATATTTGAACTTGGTAATAGATCCCTTCTTGCAGAACTGTGACTTACTGCTCTTTGTTCATGTGCTTGTTAGCCAGTTAAATTTAGGAGGGCTTCATATTTCACTGCTATCCCATGTGAATTATTAGGCATCAACTCCCCAACATCAGCTCTTACAACTCTGTTCAAAGCAGAAACATCTTTGAAATCTTTCGAAGCATGACTTCATTAACAGAAGATAGACTAAGCATTACAATGAACTCTATGGACTTGTATCTGTTACCATGAATTTGGATGAAATAGCAATTCCTTTTAATATTGCTAATCAAAACATTTTTATTTCTGTTATTAAAACAACAGCACATGGTGGATCCAGCCATGCTTAACATCATTTCTCAGTAAGAAAATAAAGTTATTATTTTCTCTTTAAAAGGAAGTTTATAAATATGCCAGGCACATATTTCTAACTCTTAATTTAAAACCGAGGGCTATAATAAGAACTACAAAAATGAAATGTTCTTTGTTCCTAGCCATAATTCAGAAAGAGGGTTATTTTACAAAGGCTTACAAAGTGTATATTTCTGTATCTCTTAGACACAGAAAATGGATTGTTTGCAAAAAATTCATGATATATGCTTCTGGCTATTTCAGCAAATGAATAGTATTGGGACATCAAATATATATATATTACCTATGAGCACTTTTCTAAATAATACCTGAGGTCTCCTTTACTTGGCTGCAATGGCAGTCAAGGGGGAAATTACATCTTTTGAAAAGAACTTTCCTGTTTTACATTTAGGTTTTCAAATAATAGCAGATCTCATAACTGATATTAATATAAACAATATTGCATTATTATGTAATAATGTTACATTAAAAAATTAGTATCTGATCTACCAAAGCTTGTTAACAGATAACTTTAGAGACAGTATGCTAACCATAAAACATTTTAAATTGTTATTATTGCTATAGTTTTTTTTTGCTTGATTAGCAAATAATTATCTCTGCACACCTCTAGGTTCACCAAGTTGTAAAATTTTGAGTTAAGGATTTGGAAAATTTATTTGGTTGTTAACAGCATATTAATAGATAATTGCTCAGTCTGGGGCAGGAAATCTTTATAACTAAAGTTCTTTTCCCCCAGGGAATCATGCTGTCATTTGTTTTTATTTTCAAAATGAAAACAAATGGCACTCTAATTCCTCAGGGCAGAAATGACTTGAGTCTATTTCTTTTCCTATACACTCTCATCTATTCATTTTTAGGTAGATGAAATATAGATATAGTCCCCCACCCCCATGACTTCCATTGCCACAAAATGTATTCACTTGCTGTACAGTAATTAACAGCTCTTGACTGGAAAACTGCCAGCATGTACAACGTGACACTCTTCCTTTGAACACTAACAAAGTGCATAAGTAATTTATGTTGGATTAAATATCCCTAACAGGGACCCTTAAGTAACCCAATCACTTTCAACAGGCTCCACATGCATGCTCCGGTGCAGTGAAAATGTCAGACAGTGATAACCCACTAATAGCACAATTCTAACTATATTCCAGCCATTAGCATTTTATGACATCAATCCTCATTAAACCTGGCAAGGCAAAAGATACTAATGTTTCCCAATTTTATAGCCAAGGTGGAAGAGAAATGGAGAAAATGCAGACAGGTGCTGTCTCCCAAAAAGGATTAACATTTTTAAAAATGTGGTAGCAATTTTCTGTTAGTACCTTTGTTTGCATTGAAAGAGAGACAACAAAGAGGTAATGGCTACAAGGACCTCGATGGAATTCAGCCAAGGGTGAAAGAAAAGACTGGTATTTCAGCCATTGTGCTCACTGCTAAAGCACTGTGCCAACTCATCTTCCAACCCATTATATGAAATTTAATTTAACCTGCTATGCAATTAATTCAGATGTTCAGCCTATTTTTCTCATGGCAGAATCCCTCACACAATGCCTTATTTAAATATTAATCAGTCCTCTTTCAATTAGGACTAATTTGCTTCACAGGGTTTCTCTCATCTTCTGATTGCAGAAAAATGGAGGTAACTTGCAACGTTTGAGGATAATTAACATGGTATTTTTATAATACTGATACATCAAATGGGACCTTAATGAACCCCGCTGATTCCATTTAGTAAAGCATGCCTCAAAGTTATAATCAAGAGGAAAGCCATTGCCATCTGTTTAAAATACTAAGGAGCACAATTTAAACACAAAATGCTTATTTCTCTAAACTGTCTATTGTAGGCGTCTGCAAAAGTCATTTTTCTATGCAAACTAATTGTACAGTATTTTAATTTGAACCTTTTATTGCACATATACAAAACAGTGACATCTTAAGATGTAGGGGCCCCGTTTAATTAAATGTTGACAACCACAGAAATAAGTAATGTTTGTCAATGTTAATTTTTTTTTAACACGCTGAGCAGTTGCCACTAGAGCAAAGGGAGTAAGTTTTACATTTCTAATGAATCCAATATTTCACAGCCTTTTGTTTAATATTTGAAGAACTTTTCTTAACAAAAGCCACCGGAGCTCCACGAAACGGAAACACATAAGCATAGGCTGTTGGTTCACTGCCTCTCACGTCACAGAGTAAACAGGTTAACATTTACACATGGCCAGGTGTGCACAGTGTTCCATCTGCTTCCAGGCAGGTTGAAGGTCAACGTTTTAGGCTTTGAGCTGTTCTAGAGTTCCTTGGTTACATCTCGGTTACAGAGGCTATTGGCTCCCAAGGTCATTATCAAAGCATTCAATATGTTCCAATGGTAATAAAACATGATTGATAACAGATTGCTTATTTACAATGTTTACACTATGGCCACAAGGATTTCCTCTGTTAACTTTGGTGAAAGTCGGCATTATCTGTGTATGTTTTAAATAAGAATCAGAATCTCCCCCTCCTTTTCTTTACAAAGCAACTCCATATGCTGGATCATTATGTCACAAGCAAGGTAGATCAGAATTTCATGGTAGAGACACAACCAAATTTTTGATATAAAATAACACATTCATAATAAGCATCAGTCAATCAATACTACTATCAACTGAATGTTTACAATGTGTTTACCACATGCAAAGAAGAGATTACTGGGGGTAAAAAGAAGCACTGGCAATCCTCCACTTATGGGCCCCCCAAGATGTGAACACATTCACACATTCAGTTAGGCCAGACGGAAAGAGCAAAGGAGGCCACTGTGGGGAAAAAGCACAATAAAGAGATTAACTAGGTTGGAGAAAGGCAATTAGATTGAAGCATTACAGAAAATTAAAAAAAAAAACACAAAAAAATCATAGCTAAAGTTCCAATATTTCATTAATCACCATGAGTAGCACATTGAAATACTTTGTGACTTTCTTGAGTTTGAAAATTTCTGGATCAAGATATGTATATTTCCCATCACAGTGCATTCCGCAGTGCCGTGTGTCACATAGACTGGGCACAAGTCAACCGCTTATTGAATTTAACAAATTTGTGTGCTCATTTGAGCAACATTATGGTCTAGGCACTGGTATAATAACTGTGTATAAACTGGTGAACAAAAGGATGACATGTGTCTCTGTTCTCAAGGAGCTTTAAGTTCCAGAGGGGAGAGAGACAATTTAAGAGGAAAACAAAGAAGGATACTGTCCAGTCATATAAATCTATGAAAAATGCAAAGTTATGTGTTAAGGATAGAAATTGAATGGTGGGGACATTTTGGATGGAATGGTCAAGGAAGACCTCTCTGACATTTAAGCTAAGAAATTCATGACAAGACAGCTTCCAAGCAGATTGTGCTCTGGCCTTAAAGAGCAGGTCAGTGCTGGCCATGAGTCAGGAATACGCTTGGCCAGTGGGAGAAATATTTAAAAATAAATAAATAAACTAGAGAAAAGTCCAAAGTGAGGTTGGAGACATGTACAAGGGCTAGAAAATGCATGGCCTTGAGTTCATGAAAAGAAACTGTAATCCCCTCCTGCCCCCTCAGTGCAATGGGAAGAAACTGAAGAAATGTATACAAAACATGAGGTAATCTGACTTGGGTTTTCTCTCTATCTTCGGTGTGGAAAAGGGATGGTAGAAGAGTAATCCGAAAATCAAGAAGACCAGTTAGAAGCTCCGACAGAAATCGAGATAAGATACACCCATGATCTGGTCAGTGCTAGAGAGAAATAGATGCAAAAATGGGAGTGAAAGAAAGTATGAGATCAAAAAAATGACTTCAAGGATGTTACTTTACATAATTGGGTGTCTTTGTGATGGAAACTACAGGGAAGGAATAGGTTAAGGGAAAAACCAAGAATTCTCTTATAGTCACTTTAATTTTTTAAGTGGAGTGGTGACATAGTATAATCAACTCATCAAGATAATATTTAAGTCATTTACTATTATTAGTGACTCTATGAATATTCTTTTGAGCTTTTGCAATGGTTGCTGCCTTTGGTTTCCCTAGCAGAGCATGCAGTCTGTGCCTTGGAAATTTTGCTTATGTCAGCACCTCTGCTCTGTCTATTCTTCCAGCTAATTTCTACCCTTTCTTTAATAATAAAGAAGGTATTACTTATGCTTGATTATTGAGTGCCAGGCACTGTGCTAAGTGCCTACATGACAATATTTCATTTAAAGCTCTGCTAGGTAAGGAGACTGAGGTAAGTAGCGTCTCAAGCCTATATAATAAGAAATCAAGACTAAGAGAATTTAAGATTCACTTTGGATGTCTCTCTTAAGGAGCCTCTCCTGACCACCAAGGCTTGGGTAGGCCTATTTGCTGTAAGTTTTCTCAGCATGTCCTATTGTGACTCTGCAGATTGAAAACATGGCCACAAATTGTTGGATGCTCCTCCTATGAGAACCTTGAGTGTAGAGATCACATCTGATTCATCTTTCTGTCACCAGGCTGGTGTTCCTAACACAAAGTAGGCACTCAGTACAAAACAGCTGCTAAAAATGAACTCTCCATCGTGGTCACAAGGGGCTTGTGGAGGGGAGAATGGGGAGTTGTTTGATGGGTACTGTGCTTCAACTTGGGAAGATGAAAAAGTTATGGAGATGGATGGTGCAGATGGTAAATTTTATATTATATGTATTTTACCACAATTAAAAGCATGAATTATTTATAACCAGTCACCACTATCACAGAAAAGGAGGTATCAGCTGGAACTTATTCCAGAATGTAAAAGTCTACTGAGCTATGAGTTAGGAGAATCTACAGTAGAAAAAAAAATGGTATGTATTACAGAATTGAGGCAAGTCACACTCATATGTCTAATTTCTGCACCAGGTCAGTGGAAGACAACTTTTTAAGGCAGACCCAGCAGTGGGATGCATGCAAAGGTTGTGTTTGAACAGACTGGCCAGCCTCTTGAGACTATTCCACAGGAAGCAAAGAGAACAGGGTGAGGTTTCCCCAAAGATCTTCACAGATTAGGCCATGTCAACAAAGATTTTCATAGTAATTTCTCAGCTGTTTTGCCCTTTCAGACCAAAAGTCCTTGGAATTCTCAGGGGAGCACCCTGAAAGAAAATGTACCTAAATAAAACACTCAAAGTAGCCAAGACTTTGATTAGCATGTGTACCGTCTACAAAGGTACTTTCCAGCCATCGGCAGCACTGCAATTCCAGTTTGACGGACCGAGGCCGAATTCTTAAAACTCTTTCCATAATGCCCAGGAGTTCTTCATGGTCTCCCATCCAATTACTTATCCCTCGCAGGTTGAGAGATTGTATCAGTCTCACAGTTTAAAGACAGAACGGCTGCCAACAGGCCAAAACGATCATTAATAAGTTAACTGTTACCAGATAAGATTGAAATCTAGGCCAGTCCTATTTTAAAGTAACCTCTACTATAATTACTACGCAAACTGCTGCCAAGACGCTGACTCTGACGTGGGAGCGTGGCAATGAGGTTATGTGTCCAGTCACAGTTCAACAGGTGCATATGGCCGTAAGTATGTGCTCTTACCAGCCCCATCCTGCCAATCCCTAGAAGGAGCATATAATGCTTAAAATGTATTAAAAAGTAAACACTTTACATAGCTTCCCATCCCTAAAAATCAAAACCTATATTATTTTACTAACCAATGTCACCCCAATAAATTTAATAAAATAAAATAAAAACTAAAACAGAATGGCCTGGTTCTGTTGGTTGGTTGACAGAAGACAGGGCCATTGCTGAGTGTGGCAGGAGGGCAAGGACCAGCCAGAGTTCCCCGCACCCTCAACCTAAGCAAATCAAAGGATGAACTTCTAACCAGCATCACACTGTCACTCCACTATCAGCCTGTTTTGCATTGAGATTTTGTGAGCAGAAGAGGAAACTAACAAATCAGAGAAAGAAAAAGTGATAATAGTTGTAACAACAAATGTGTAGAGAGCACTCAGCATGTGCTCTCTATTGTTCAAAAGGCATCCAACCCAAACCAGTTAGGCTCAGTAAATAGAGCATTGGCCTGTGGACTGAAAGGTCTTGGGTTTGATTCTGGGCAAGGGCATATACCTTGGTTGCAGGTTCCTCCTAGGTGCGAGTTCTGGTTGGGCACATGTAGAGGGCAACCAATGGATATGTTTCTCTCACATCGATGTTTCTTTGTCTCTCCCTCTCTCTTCCACTCTCTCTAAAAATCAATGGATAAATATCCTCCATTGAGGATTAAAAACTAAAAAACAAAACGAAGGCTTCCAAACCTGAATTCATCTTACCCACATGATTCTGGGAGTGATTATTATCCCCATCTTCTAGGTGAGCAACATTAGACAGAGAAGTTAATAACCAGAGACATAGAAGCATGGAACAGACTGTGGAACCTCAGAAAGAAGGCAGGGGAGGGTAGGTAGGTGGGAAGAGATCAATCAATGAATTTTATGCATATGTGCATAATCCATGGATTCAGATAACAGGGTGGTAAAGGCCTGGGTGGGGGGTTGGGGGCAGGCTAGAAGAGGTCAATGGGGAAAAAAAGGAGCATATGTAATACTTTCAATAATAAAGATTAAAAAAAAAAAAGAACCAGCTCAAACTCTCAACAATTAGTAAGTGGGACGGAAGAAAGGCGGGTGAGCAAGGACCCTGAAGAAGATCCAAGAGGGAAGGAAAACAGCAGACAGGAGGAAAGTGGTTCTGGCCCTCATGAGCAACTGAAGCCACCAGATATCAAGCTTGTCAGAAATGTTGTCAGAGAATGCTGCAGTATTCTTCATTAGTCTACGCTAGGGCTGAATAATTAAATATTTGTCTAACTAGATTTGAATGGAAAAAGTAATAGATGAGTATGTTAAACCTGTTAAATAGTTCTAAAAGACACAATAAAAAGCATATTCCCCCCACCGAGAGCTCCTGGATGGGGACCACTGTGGAATTGGTGTGTGTGGTAGCACACATTCTCAACACTCATTAAACCTTCTTTCAAAGCCCACTTTTTCCTGTTCTGTTCCTCTTGGAGAGTAACAAGTTCGTGCTACTCATAAAAATATAAGCCCATATACTTAATTTAATAAAAAATAGATTTCTATTGCTAAGCAATATAAGTGGATGTGTAGTTGAAAATTAGAACCAAACACTTAATAACAGTTATGGTGACTCCAGCACAGCAGCAATTTCCAGATTACACCTAATTTGCATTCCTATCTTTTATTTGCTTAAGCAAACAAACAGAAGCCGTGCATTTCATTGCTGACAGATAGCCTCCCAGAGCTGATAGCCAGTCATTTTTCTATCATTTACTCACTTTGTTCATTATACATTTAATGAAGAATACTATGTGGCAAGAGTGCTCGACCCTGAAGATACAAAGCCAAAATGGCATGGCAGGAGAGCTCTTTGCTGACATCAGCAATATAGCACTATATGAGGGACAAGGAATCATAACTATGGTGATGATGCAGGTCAGGATGCCTACGATAGCTCACACTCCCAGGGTGTACTGTGTGCTGCCAGCAAAACTGTTCAAATTGCTTCACATTCAGAGTTGGGCAAAAGCAAGTTTATAATTGTGCATAAGCAAAACACTTTTTTCTTATATTATTATTTATGAATTACTAGAGGACTGTTGCACGAAGATTTGTGCACCAGGCCTTTCTTCCTCTGGCTGCCGGCACCAGTTTTCTGCCAGCACCAGTTTTCCTCTGGCACCAGGGACCCAGGACTTCACTCTGGCTGTAGTGGAGAAGCCAAGCCTCGAGGCTCGGCTTTTCCGCTCTGGCTGCAGTGAGGGTTGGCTTCTCTACTTTGGCCTCTTCAATCTTCAGTCTTTGGGTATGCAAATTACCCACCATCTTTGTTGGGTTAATTTGCCTAGCAGCTCCCCTGCCAGCCTGTTTGCCTTTAACTGCCCTTCCCTGCAGGCCTGATCACCCCTAACTTCCCTCTTCTGCAGGCCTAGGCCAAACCAACTACTCTGCCTGGCAGGCCTGGGTTTCCCCCAACTGCCATTCCCTGAAAGCCTGGTGGCCCCCAACTCCACTCCTGTGCTGACCTGGTCACCCCTAACTGCTCTCCCCTACAGGCTTCATCACCTACAACTGCCCTCCCTTGTAGGTCTGGTCCTTCTCAACTGTCCTCCCCTGCTGGCAATCTTTTGTGTTGGAGTGACAGTCAATTTGCATAATACCTTTTTATTATATAGGATAGAGGCCTGGTGCACGGGTAGGGGCCAGCTGGTTTTCCCTGAAGGATGTCCTAGATCAGGGTGGGGGTTCCCTTGGGGCATGGGGGGCATGGGGTAGGGGCCTGTGGTGGTTTTCAGGCTGGTCATGCCCCCTGGCAATAAAAGTAGAGGACCTGATATCTGGGATTTACTTATCCACTGTCATTGAAACTTTGTAGCCTTGAGTGGAGGCCAAGGCAGGCCAGGGCTGTGGGAGCTTGGCTTCCTCCATTGCTGGGGGCAACTCAGACCTTCTGTTCTCTCCAGCTCCATGGCTGTTGCCATTTTTGTTGGGATTTATATATCTTCTATATTTGAAACTTTGTAGCCTTGAATAGAGGCCTGGGTCTTCCTGGGTCTTCCTCCATTGCCAGGGAAACCTAAGCCTTCTGCTTGCTCTGTGGCTGCAGCCATCTTGGTTGGGTTAATTTGCATACTCACTCCTGATTGGCTAGTGGGCGTAGCTTGCGGGTATAGTGGAGTGATGCTTAATTTGCATATTACTATACTATTAGATAGGATTGTATTATTTATTTGCATCACAACTGTTTTGCCTGCCCCTGTATGTGAACTCATTTCAGTGTTAATACCACTTCAGTTATTACTATCATCCTCATTGTTCAGAGGAAGAAATGACCCAGAGATGTAAAAACTCAATCACTCAACCCCCTTTGGACAGACTGGCCTTCAGGCCCAGGTGCTAGCTCTAGTCTTTGTCCCTACCTGTCACATGGTATTATGCACATAGCAGTCCTGCTCACTGTGTTCTGGAAACTCGGGAAAAGAAATGCAAAGAAGAAATATCACTTAGGTGGTAGGAAAGGGGCATTAGAAAAACTCCCAGTTGTTGCCTCCTTTAAGGTGTTGCTAAGTCTCAACATAAACTTGGATTGTCCATCTATTTACTCTCACCTTCTTCCTATGAATTATTACAGTTTAAGTTACTGGACTCATAATTCTAAGCTCAAAGTAGCAAACATAAAATAAAGATATCTTCCTCTTTGGCTCTAAATTTTTTTTTAAATATATTTTATTGATTTTTCACAGAGAGGAAGGGAGAAAGATAGAAAGTCAGAAACATCAATGAGAGAGAGACATCGATCAGCCGCCTCCTGCACGCCCTACAGTGGAGATGTGCCCGCAAGCAAGGTACATGCCCCCAACCGGAATTGAACCTGGGACCTTTCAGTCCGCAGGCCGACGCTCTATCCACTGAGCCAAACCGGTCTCGGCTAAAATTTTTTTTAAGTATTATTTTTATTTGAGTATTATCTTCACAAGCCACTTTTCCTTTTTTAAGAGTACCAAGATACATCAAATTTGTGTGTTCATCTATCTAAATGTTGAAAAAGTATCATGAAATAACATGACACAGAATGAACATAAAATATGAGGACACTTATAGAGAGGGCCAAGTGGTCTGACTTTTGAGATATAAGCTTTCTCTTTGGGAGAATTTCCTTTAAAGTGATACCAATTAAATCCTGAAGTAGGTATCCAATATGAATTGCCAAGTAGTTTATGTGTATCTGCTTGAAGCATACCCTATAGTTCTAATGGTAAACTCAGGCAATTTATTGTAACAAAAGACTTTAAAATATTAAATTTCATTCTGGCATAAAGGTTAACATATTTTGCTCTAAAGAAAGAACTATTTAAATTTCTTTCACAATCTGAGGCAGTCTGAACACAAAGTTGAGATCATTTTAAACTTTCATGTTAGTCAGATAAATATCTATGGAAGACCAAGACCATAGATGATAAATAGCAACAACAAGGTTAGGTGTTTGTTTGATTTTTACAATTTTTTTTTTCAGTTTTGTTCTTTGCTTGTGCTATGTCCTCCCTTTTAAAGGGAAAATTATCAATATTTTCCTCACATTTCATCTGAGATTTTCAGCCCATAGAATCATTTTTAACAACAGTAGCTGTTTCAGAGAGATTACACTTTTATTTGTCCTCATTGTGATAAGGCATAAACCACAAGTGTTTTTAAAAGTTAAGATTATCATTGGAAAACATAACATGACATTAGAATTTTAAAGCTGGAAGAAGCTTTGAGTTCAATGGATCCAGTCTCTCCCTCTCTTTTCACTATCTGCCCAAGCTCACTAATTAGCAAGGACCCTTGAGATAGGGCTCTTGACTCTTAGGCTGGTGCCGATTCTCCCACATCACACACCTCTCCCTGCATGGGCAGTTTTGATTTGTTCTTTTAAACAAAAATGTTACTTATTTTCTCTTGGGTTTGCTGGCATCCCACTCATTTTCCCTTCAGGCCAAACATTAAAGAATCTAAATGGCTGAAAAGGGTTTGGGTTTTTTTCCATCAGAAAAAAAATAATATTCAACAATCACTTATACTGCTTTGATATATGTACCTTCTGGTTTGGGACAGAGGAGAGCTGATTTGAATACCTTTTTTAAATATTATATTCTTAGAGCCAATAACTCAACTGGCAGCCAAAAACGAAAGAGTCTTTTCTGAATCTTCATGCATTTCTCCACTATTATCCTGAGATCCAGAAGCAGGGTGGTATGATGAAATCTCCCTGGACTGGGGGAATGTGAATAATTCCTAGGCTGTTCCTAACCAGCTTCAGGCCTTAGGCAAAGGCACTTAGCTTCTCCAGGGTTTTATTTTCTTCATTTCTGAAATGACAGTTGGGCTAACTGACCTCTGACCTCCCTTTCCTGCTTTTGAATTAAAACAATATTCCCAAAATACACGGAAGTCACTCAAGAACTGCACTATGGTAATCCTACATTATGTCAATTCACTCAATCATTCATTAGCAGGACATATCTAAAAAAAGTCTGAGCAAGCTTGATTAAGCAAAGAATGTCAAACTCAACCAACCCTAATCAAACATATTTTATATGAATGGAAAGTGGTTCACATACCTGGTGTGATTGAGAACAACTATTATCAAACATTTTCCAAATTGTCTTCTAATAAATCAAAAAAAGATTGTTTATATAATTGAAAGGACTACTGTTACACTTTTTTTTTCCCTTTCCTTTTTTCTTACCACAATTGCTTTGGGCTGTTTACCATTCAATAGTGTTCTATACTTCCTCATGTGGTGAAGAGTAAACATGCAGCTTTAGGAGAAAGGCTTTTTGTTTATATCCTCATTATTTCCTTACACACAATTCATTTCCTTGCTCCTTTTCATTAATGTTCCCCTCCTTTCTTTATTTCTTGTTCCCTCTCATTATTCTTCTAATAGGATAATGTCCTTCCATTGTCCATTATTCCTCATTTGTCTCTTATCATTACCCTAACTACCTCATTCTGGCATCCCTTTAGGCTAAATATCAAAGAATCTAAAACACTTTTATAAATTGCTGAAAAGGTTTTTTGTTTTTTTTTTTCCTTCAGAAAAATACTCAATAATAGCGTATATAGCCTTTATGCATTTATCTTCCAGTTTTGGAAAGAGGAGGGTTTATTCAAAGATCTTTTTAAAAATTTGTTTTCTCAGAGGAAAAAAAAAACCCACATTATTTATTTAATCAACACTTTATACTTAACACTTATTCCGATTTACTCACATAGTTTTAAACCCATTAAAGGAAAATAAAAAAGCCTCCTTAAGTTATAGTAATTCTAATGTTCCTTAAGAGAAATTCACATGCAGAAAAATAATTTTATCATAACTGAACTCTGGGAAGCATCCGTTTCCTTCTCTCTCAAAAAATTTGGAACCTGCCATCTTAAACCAGCAGCAACAACTGAAGTTGGAGTCCTCTCAATGTAGGTTCAACAGTAATCTCCCACCCACCCATGATGGGCATTTCATCAAGCTGAACAACACTAATTGAGTGCTCATATTCTGTGCAAAAACTCCTACTCATTAGTTAAATTAACAAGCCATTTGAGTGTACAACTGTCAACATGACCAAATTCTGTTCACCAAGTGATCACCCTCATGCCCTGGCCAACCGCTAAAGGGCTTCAGACCTAATTATCCACTGCTCTAAGTCACAAGGGCCATGTTAGCTCAGCACCCACAGAGCAGGCTTTGACTGTAAAATCTAAAGGTAGTTTTGAAGGAGTCTCAAATCACAAGTGCCTTTGGAGCTTCAGTACCACTGCCTTAGGAAACATTTTTGCTTCCTCTAGTCTGGGATAGACCTTGTTGGTCTCCCTAACCCTTACCTCTCCCCTCACTGATCCACCCTCCCTGGCTCTTCTATTATTGCTGAAAGTCGAACAAATGTGATCAGGCCACACCCTCTGCAACCAGGTGAGGTCAAAACAAGTTTTAGTATCAAATGAAACTTGTCACAATCCCATACATCAGTCATGTGCTAGCAGTGAGACTTTTGGCCATAGGCAGGAAGATGGGAAGTGCCACATAGGAGGGAGGTAGTGAGCACACACATTCATGCCTGTGTGTAAAGCATTAAAGCACCTAGCATTTACCAAATATAATGTGTATTACTTTCCTCCTTTTCTTCTTCTTTTTTTAATAGATTTTTTTATTGATTTCAGAGAGGAAGGGAGAGGGAGAGATAGAAACATCAATGATGAGAATCATGGAGGATCCTCATGCCCCATGTTGGGGATTGAGCCCACAACCCCAGCATGTGCCCTGACCTGGAATTGAACTGTAACCTCCTGGTTCACAGATCAGTGCTCAACCACTGATGAATGCACACCAGCTAGGCATCCTCCCTTTCTTCTTGATTGCTGGATTGATTTTAAATTTTATGATATGGCATAATCAGCCCTCACCATCTTAAGCAAATCACGTTGCTTCAGTACCTTCTCAGTTCAACTAGCCCACCCCCACTTTAGAGACATCAGTGCTCCCAGACTCACCAGGCACCTCCTGTAGTCAATGCCTCTTACCTAGGATGCCCTTTACCCTTTTTCCCTTTGAAAATGCACACTCATAATTTAACACCAACCTCGTGTGTCTTTCCCAAACCAATGAGTCCCAGCTCCTTTCTGCCTCTAAACATATTCATTTATTCTTTCACTTGCTCGCTCACTCATTCACTCACTCACTCACTCACTCATATCAATTCCAGTTTGTGATTAAGAGTGTGGACTCTAGAACCAGTGAGCCTGAATTGAATCCCAGCTCGGCCACTCACTTACAGTCCAAACTTGAGCAAGTTTCTTCTTTTTTTTTTTTTTTAAGTATTTTTTATTGATTTCAGAGAGGAAGGAAGAGTGAGAGATAGAAACATCAACAATGAGAGAGAATCATTAATTGGCTGCCTCTTGCATGTCCCCGTCTTGCATATGCCCTTGACCAGAAATGAACTCAGGACCCTTTGGTCCACAGGCCGACGCTCTATCCACTGAGCCAAAACGGCCAGGGCTTGAGCAAGTTTCTTAATCTCTGTGGCCTGGTGTCTTTAGCTGCAGCAACAAATAGTTAAAAACTCTATTTTAGAAATAGTTGACATATTGTAATAAAACAAGTGTGGAAGAGAGGAGACTTGTGTTCTTATCTGGGTTCTGCTCTTCATTACATAAATGACAAGTCCATGGAATCAACCCTGTCAAGCCTTACTGAGTGAGCCACCATTCATTGCCTTACATGTAAATTGAGGAGACTGAACTGAAAAGTCTCTCAGAGATCTCATCTGTATTTACAATTCTAGAATTTTCTCTTAATCTGTTTATTTATAATCCTTCAGAACTATTTATGTAAGTTTTTCTTGCATTACTGTGGCTTTAGAATTCCTTAACATATTGCCAGATCAAATGCCACTATAGGAAAATTCTGTCAAGTTTTCATTTCTACATAGTGTGCTTCCTTCAGACAGGAACACTTATCCTATAGCCAAAGGGATTTCCAATAAAATCCAAATTATGTGCAGTATTAAAGGATTCTGATCACTAATGGTAAAGAGTTAGGAGCCCAACAAATCCAAGACTGCAGGAATTTGATATTTATGGGTGTGTGCATTACTTGTCAAGGAGTCCAAAGTAGTTCCTGTCAAGGATAAGAAGTTGGTGAACCAAACATCATTTCCTCTCATTCACATCTACGTTGCCCTTCAAATGTGAATACTTGATACTAAAAGCATATAGACATTTCAGAGCTTATTGAATCAAGGAATTTTAAAGCCAGAGGAAACTTTAGCATTTTTAAGATAAATATACAACCTTTATATATTAATGCATAAAATTAACAAGAGAAGAACAATAAAGAATAATTTAATTCCCTGTAGGAACTAGTTGCAGTTATATTATTATGGAAAGATTGGGGAATCAACATTATCACATCACAGGTATGAATAAATTAATTTTTACTGATTGTAAAGAGTCCATATATTAATTTTTATTATGTAGCTTTAAATTCACTTTCATGTACTTATAGATGTCTTGATCTAGGTGTCTTGATCTAGCCTAGTCCAAATCTAATAGCAAAATTGTCATAAACGATGTGACTCTCAAGCATTGACTAATTTTTAAGCAAATATACAGAACTTAACCATAGATATTAGCTAGTCTGTTTTTAAAATACTGAAATCACTTGATAATATTCGAATGGGTCTATTTTCATCTCAAAACTCCTGTTTTGGAATTACCTACCTTCCCTTATATCCTGATCTGGTGTGTGTTGGTAGGAACATCTTATTTTTAGGGTGAATTAAATTTGGAGAAACTATCAAAAAGTCAATTAGCTATGTATTAGAGCTATGAGTTATAGCAAGTATAGTAAAATGTTATGGTGAATCTGCTTTGTTTTAAAATCTTTCAACTTTGCTATATTTAAATCATAAATCACAGGAAAAAATCAGACCAAAATTAATGAATAAAACAGATAATCCTTTGGGTAACAGGATGACTATAAAATAATGTAAATTATATATATTTTCATGGTTCATAAATATTTTTCCTATAGAAAATTATAGAAGTTTCCCAACTTGTTTCAAACAATGGCAGTACTTTTAGATTAATTGTGTAGTGTTAAAGGAGATATATCTTATTTGGGTCTATAAATTCCTGCAAACATATTCATGATAGAACATGGGATCAACTTTATGACTTCCCTCTACTAGCCAGGAATGCCAGATCCAGGGGTATCTTAAAGTAGCTCTGTCATCCTTCTATTAAAGTATGCTTCTTTTTTGAAAGGACTATGTAGACAATAATGGAGATTTGATCAAACATGTGGAACTGATTGATGCTGGCATTCAGCCCTGAATTCATTTAAATTATGATACCAAATACAGTAGAAAGGACCCAAGACTTATGAATGGATACTTCCTGTCTTTGAGCAGCACTCAATCCCAAGGGGTACCTAAACCATAAGTCTTGCAACCGCAAAATCTACTCTTCCTTTTTTCTGTTCCTTTTTCTCTTTTGGAACCCATCAAATCCTCCTTACATAGCTATTTCCTTGAGCCAGTTTTGGTATAACTTTTTTTTTTAAAAAAACCACAGAATTATGATGGGAAGTTAGCACCCATTCCATGATAAAACTGTGAAACTGTTTTGAATTCAAAAAACTATGGTGGTATCATCAAAAGCTCAGGAAGGAAAAAAAGAATAATTCCAATTTCCCTTTCATGGAACTCATAAAAAAAAAAAAAAGTGGATGACAGCCACCAACACTGTGTGAAGCAACAGCTCTGCCAAAACTGTGAATAATTAACAGATTTGAAAATATAAGTAGCTTAAGCCAATCACACATTTGGCAGAGGTGAAAGTTGACTGTGGCAACTTGCTATTTACAAGTGCACTCTTCCTCAAAAACACTTTTTCCCACCTGTTCCTCACTGCCTACAGGGTCAATCCCCATACACATCCCTAGAGGCCACGATGGTGCATTTGAAGCCCCAGAGTAGATAAGAGGACATTTTAACATTTAATATCCAGACCATTTCAGTTCGTTTTCTGAAAACTATTTTATGATTTAAAATAAATTAGCTTATTTCTCCAGATATATATTATCCCCCCCCCACACACACATACTTAAAATAAATAATTAAAAGTACCCAAAGTTCACTTTTTGTTGAAGTATAATAGAGTGTTTTAAACATCTACAAGGGAACTCTTTTAAAACGTGACACCTTTCTTCCTTGTACATGCGTGAAGATACACAAAAGTTGGAGTGTGTACCTTTAAGAATAAGTGGTGCCATTCACATCAATGTTCTCTTTAAGGAAACATATTATACACTGAGTACTTATTAAACACAAGAAAGCATAAAATGAATAACTAACAGATTAGTTGTTCATATAAATAATTGGCTAGCCACATTTTGCTGCTTTCAAAAATTCACTTTAAATTATTAGCTATGGAATGGCCTAGAAAACTTAGGTCACCAGTCCAGTTAGTTAACCCTATCCATATCATCCTCCTAATCAAAATGGCACACATCCACCTTTGTACACAATTGTCTTAAAAGGAAAGAATGATGGGATTTAAAAAGTATTCATTATTTGCCTGAAAATCGGGCTCATTTTTCCTATTACAGGCTTGTTTCCTTTTCAACCATTTATATTTTCTTTTGTACTTTCACATGCTTCCTTTTTTAAAATTTTTACTTCTTTACCTGTAGACACAATTATTTTCTTAATCACTGCTTAAATGAGCTATATTTGGAAACAAATGCATTCTGTTTCTTTTCAAATATGAAAGACAGCATCACCTTTGATAGTACACAGCTGTTCTTTTTTAAGTTTATGTGATGGTGGTAATAAAAGAAATTTCAAAAATGTCTCAGTGCACAAGAATATATTTTGTAAATAATCCATAGACGACGCTTGTAACTGGTGCAAAAATAATTCTGCTGCTCAGCTGCAAAGCAAGCCTTTTTGATGTTTACTGGGGAGGATTCCATTTCCCACTCATGGTTGCTTTTTGAATAATGGCACAATCTAGATGCACAGTAGTTAAGTCTCTAGAATACAGCAAGGTCGCTATTAATTCTAGAGAGCCTCGAGTCCCTCCACAGTCACTCACGTTAAAACCAGTCCCAATCAGTCTTCCCATGCCAAGCAAGTCACAGAGAGTGTTCAAAACATCCAAATCAGATGAGTAAAATCCTGGGTTCTTTCGTTCCATTCTATCTCTATTCAGCCTGAAAAAAACCTACTAATCTCATCTAACTCAGAAAAGGATTCAATAATGATTTAGGAGAAGCTGACTTTTATAGAACTATATATGTCTAGATAGATATAGGTATAGATATAGATATAGATATAGATATAGATATAGATATAGATATAGATATAGAGGCAGATTATCGGTGGCTATTGTGGAATGAGCCAAAAATGTGTGAAGGGTTTCTTTTGCCCTTGGCTTCAGAGAGATTTTACCAGAAAGTCAGAAATTAAACAGGGCTCCAGCTGCATCACTGACAGTCACTCAAGGCACCTTAGGTTGAGTTCACACACCTTGCCAGTCATTGGCAACCACAACTCAGACCTATGTTTGTACCCGGTGGTAACTGCCATAGACTTAGGGTCTCAGTATACAGTCTATGTGGACCGACCCTTAAGAACTAAACCAGCTATGGAAACATGTGCTATGTGATGATTTTTACCCTTTTCGTTGCATGATTTCACTAACCATTTGACAATAACACAGGTTATAATAACATAAATCCCATATATATGGAGAGCTTACCATGTGCCAGGCCATGGTTCATTCCACAGATATACAATATCGCATTGCAGAAGCTTTTTATAAATTGAATATTTAATAGGGATAAAAAAAAAAAACCTCTGCTATTCATTGTTTCTTTTGAGACAGCTACATTCTCCTATTGCTCAAGCAGCATCAGCACTTTCTGTCTGGAAAGTCTGATGGGCGAGTTGCAATTTCTGAGAATTAAATAATAACTGAGGTGTTAATGAAACTCAGGATTGCCAAAGGTTCATCACTGACAAACAGGGAGCAATTGAGGCACTGAAGGGACAAACACCCTTTTCCTGTTGGAAAGTAATGCTCTGGGCCTGAGTCAAAGTCAACTGATGTCACTCATACGCTGGTGCCATGTTTTTTAAATCACACATAGCACAGCACGTATTCCATGGCTACCACTGGTAATAATCCCACGCCCCAGTGGGTAGACCAGACTAGAGGAGCAATGTGCCCATGGAGAGAGAGAAAGAGAGGCAGGGAGAGAGAAAGGAAGTAAGAGATATGAGAGAGAGAGAGAGAGGAAGAAAAGAGGTTCCAGCTTTCAAGTATTTCTCCTCGCTGCTGGCAACAATACATTCATACACTCACTGTGAAATTAATTAAATGTAGTCTTTTAACAACATGCTAGTTTATATTGAGTATTCCACAATTAACCCAGGATAAAACTGAAAATTGTTTTGCAAACAAAGCACTTAGACACAGTTCAGAGAATTTTCAAAAAGGAGCCAAAAACAAAACAAGACAAAACCACCATCTAAACAAACTCATTGCAAAATATCACAGGATGAAATAATAAACAATATTAATTGGATTATGAGAAAAGTAATTGCAGTCATTTAATGACAAATTTGATTCAGAGTTTCCATCTCTGCATTATGTACAAAAAGAGAGTACTATGTTTAACGGAGAGTTTCTGCAATTTAGTGACACATAGATTTTAAAAATCCAGCCGTAATTTGGACTAATACTCAGAGTGGAAATTAATTCAATAGAATATAATTGTTGACAGCCATTGTTATTACACTAATGCAACTTCAGGATGAAATCTGAAGTAAATGTTTATAGAAAACCACTATTTTCCTAAGAGTAAATGAGTTCTATTTCCTTCTGTCAACAAGGTCAAATGAACATTGTCCCAAAGGCTGGAGTCACAGCTACTCGGTACCTCAGAATCAGAAAGCATTTTAAAGTCAGCCGCCTGCATTATAAAGTCTTCTCTCTTAGCCCAATGAAAGTAGTTTCATATACTGGCAGGTTACAGTTCGATGGTAACAGGCAAATTCTTTCTTTGCCATTATCAACAGCAATAACCAGGAAGCCGTTGAACTGAACAACCTGCTCCGCTGCCTCTCACCATCCCTCCTGTCTGTATCTTCAGGGACCTCCCAGTCTACAACCCAGACAGATTCATGCAAGCTCACCATTTGAATGAGCACTGTGGATATTTTCCCTTTGTACTGATTAAAAGACTAAAACACCAGGAAGCTAGGGAAAGTATCCCCAAAACACAGAATTTTAAATAGTAGAGCAAAATTTCTGGTCTTCTAATTTCAAGTTAATATACCTTCTTGCAAAGGGCAAGCAAAGAAAGGAGCTTTCTTAGAAGTGTCCTCATTTTTTATGCTATCATGACAGAGAAAAAAAAATGAAACCCATTACCAACTATCCTCAGACATTAAGTAACATCCTCTATTGAAAACTAGAGGCCCAGTACACAAATTCATGCATGGGTGGGGTCCGGTCTGCCCACCCCAATGGCGGGGGAGAGCACGATTGGGCCTGGGCAGCCAGGGAGAGGGAGCATGGGTGGTTGGCCAGCTGGCCCCACACCACAGGGGTTCCTGGTCGAACCCCTGGTCAAGGGGACAATTTGCATATTAGCCTTTCATTATATAGGATAATTTGTGTTTATATCATGTAGCATACTATTATGCTTATATAAGTATCCATAAACCTAGTAAAGATGAATATATGAATATAGTTATTTCAAAAAAAATAAAAACACTTCCAAGTATTTTAATTCATTCAAGCTCCTAAACTAAATTAACTATAAGCTCTTTTTAGCTAATTTGGAATCTATTCCATTGACCCATTTTCAATGATTTTATAAGCAGATTAATTTATCTATCAATTATTATATGATCAGTTAATAAACATTTTTTTAAAAAAGCTGGTGATTCAAGAGAACAGAAATGCTTTAAGCATCTTAACTGTATTTGAATCCATACTATAAGTCAGTTTGCTCTTTCAACTTAGAAACAGAGCAGTTCATTAATCACTCAACTGCTAACAAATGTTGCTCAGGCTTTACTTGGCAATTACGTGGTCACTCAGAGAATCAAAGGCAATTAAGTAGCTGATCAATAAACTCTCCTCTTCAATGGATGACAAAGACTCCAAGGTTTTATTTCCTGTTCTTCTAAATAAACCAGAGAAAAACATGCATTTTTTAATCTACAGATTAGACTGAGAAGAGTTGAAACTTCAATATGGTTTTCAACTTTTTAATATAGATGAAATCCAATGTGCAAATGATCATATCTACAATATAACAAAGCATCAAGTACTAGAAACTAGATTTAGAGGAGAAAAATCCCTTCACTGAATAAGATAACTAAAGACGACGGATAGCTACGCAATTATTCAGCCAACTAAAAACAGCACTGTGGTGAAGTTGCCCAGCTCTCTGGCTTTCTAATCTATAAATTATTTTAAATCCTCTGTGAAAAGATTTCAATAGAATTTCAAACAATGGTTTTCAAACACTCAGGTAGAAGAATATTTCTGCTGGCTACTGATACCTTTATGAACTCCCGAGTTAAACCACTTCTATGGATCACAGAGTGCTTTATAGTTTCCAAAAAGAAAGTGAATCTGTTTGAAATCTGAGTATTTAGAAAGTTCGCCTCTCTTGTGGAATGTAGTCATAGAGGAGAGCAGAGTGGAGTGACGGGGGTTTCTATACTAGGCAGGCTTTGAAAAGTAAAAGAAAGAAGTATATGTTCTTGTATTATACAGTCACACTAAGAAAAGCAATCAAACACATCCAGGGGATGCTTGACAGGAACAATTTCAGAAGCCTGCTACCGGTGCCCAGATTCGTTCCCAGTGAGGTTGCTTTGCAGTAACCCGTTCCCTGGTGCACTTACTATCCATGCCCTCTTCTAAGCCTTGTGCTAAATCTAAGACGGCTTAGGAGTTCGTGTCCTGTGACGATTTATTGTAACTCATGCCCAACTGTAACGTTTACATGCAGCCAGAATGAATGCAAGTGCAGGAGGAGAGCGGGCACAGTGAAGCAACATTTCCCAGTTGATGGGGGAATTGGACTTGGACTTGCAGGGAAGGAAAGCCTTGAGTCTCCCTTCCAGGGCTATTCTTAGGATGAACATAGATAGTGTTTGTGAAAGTGTCGCATGAATGACACAAGACTACCCACATATTAGAAATTATACATCAAAGAGTGAAACACCCACCTAAACACTTTATTTTCTTGATCCAGTACTTAAAGAGCCATCAGGCTCACGAATTAAGTAAAATCTGAATTATATTATCTTTATTTATTTTTTAAATATATTTTATTGATTTTTTACAGAGAGGGAAGGAGAGGGATAGAGAGTTAGAAACATCGATGAGAGAGAGACATCGATCAGCCGCCTCATGCACGCCCCTAGTGGGGATATGCCCACAACCACGATACATGCCCTTGACCGGAATCAAACCTGGGTCCTTTCAGTCCACAGGCCGACACTCTATCCACTGAGCCAAACCGGTTTCGGCTGAATTATATTATCTTTAACTGAGATTTTCCCCACACCATAAAGTTAATACTAGTTTAATTTAACTCTACTGTACATCTTAAGACATTAATGTAGAGAGGAAAAGCCATACTCTTACTTCATCCTAACTCCTTGTAATAATATAAAAACATTGCAGATATTCTAAAGCCTCTTGTGTATCAAGCAAGAAGTTCAAGGTGACCTTCTGTATTTTATATTTGAATCACCCAACATTTGTTGCATGATAAGTATTTTTTATCCTTTATGCCTTCACTTTGACAGTTTGAATTGTTTTTGTTTTTGCTGTGAAACAGCTGTAAGAACAAAACTGGAAAAGCTCAGCTGCATGATGTGTGTTGCATTCTGCAGTATTTCATCAATATGGAAACTTTCCATTATTCCTGATAAAAGTACTAAATCATTCTTTGCTTGAAAGATCAATCATTCATCATCAAATATTTATGGGAGTCTATTATATGAGAGACGCCATACTAGAAACTGGTCATACAAAAATAAAGATACACACACACACACACACACACACACACACACATACATATACATATTATTGCTCTCTGGCATAAAATTATCAGCTGACTCAGGAGAATTACAGATGACCTTAAGAATAAAAGAAGAAGGGTTGTTGATGATATATCCTTAACATTTGACATCAACGTATAGAGTGAGCCATTTGGAATCTACAAAATAACCTTGGTACTACTTAAGGGGAGGGGGCATTATACTGAAGCAAATGAGACAGAGTTGGTTCCTTTTGCAAAGGAATTAATTTCCACTCTCTGATAAAGATACAGCTTCCTTTACTCGATTATAAGAAAGCAGTAGTTTAAGAATTATTGAGGGCAATGAATAACCAAAATAATCCCAATAATCTGGGACTATGTCAGATAACTCAAATAGCTATAGAAATTTCAGTATCTTCTGGACACAAATACAACTGGTAAGTTTAAAACAAACACAAGTTGCATATTAGTGAAAACTTGTACCACTTTTCCTAGTATATCTGAAGTGTCTTAACTCAACCTGAGTCTTTGAAAACAAATAAAGAAAATCTATTTTGAATTATTTAAACTTTTGTAAACAATCTGGGCCACTGGTAGATGTTTTAAAAATATCTATTAGATGAAGCTGAATGTTTAGATTTCTCATGGAAGCCACAAAATGGTATAGATGATGGGAAAAGGTGAATTCCCAAAATTGCCCTGACTTCAGTTTTTTCTCAATTGAAACATTAAATGGAGAAGTTGATTAGCTCTATTTAGTGAGTTAATAAAATAAGCATATCTGAACAATCCTATTTCTATTTTCTTATCAGTGGGTATGTTTGCCAAAACTTGTGTTTCGCTATTTATTTTTCCTTTAGAATCATAACCCTGATAAGAATTTACAGGTGAAAAAAAAAAAAAAAAACCAACAACGACTAAACCTAAGGGATATTGATCCAATATAATATTAACACAACAAAATTGTTTGGGTGAAATCTAAATGTCTGATAAATTACCTCATAACAATTTTACATTACATTCCTTTATAGAGATGAGAAGATGGTATAAATATGCAGTGGAAACATGAAAAGTCATTATGACATTATTTTGTATGTATAAGTGTTTTCTTAGAAGTACACTTATAATCATGCCAAGAATATATCCTCACATATTAACTTACAATTTACTTAAGTCACTTTTCAATGAATATTTAGTGTATTTGCAAAGCATGCAGTGAAATTCTAGACTATGGGATAAATAATTTAAATAAAATCAAATGTAATGTAGTGATAAATCACATTATTAATACTTACTTCTTTTAAAGAAAAAAATAAGCATTTACTTTTTCTACTGAAATTTATAATAGTCTACACTTGAAATGGCACAGCATCAATAATTCAGAGATTTAATTTTCAAAATTAATTCAAGCATGGATTTTAATTGACTATTCTTAACAACTGAAATCCCAATTTCCTATTTACCAGAGGTTGTGAGTTGCTCTATCAGCAATGATCTTATTTGGAATAAATATGTATCCCTGCTATTATGTTTTTACTAAAGGCAACATATTCCATCTACATTCAAGCCCAGCTGTGCCACTCACCAGCTGGGTGACACTGAGCACATCACTTAATACCCTTGATGTTCAATTTCTTCTGATAACATAGAGTTGACATATTAGCCTACTCCTCAGAATGTTAGTAATATATGTCACAAAGGTGCTATGAGGCTTAAATGAGTTAACATTTGCAAAGTTATTAGAAAAAGGCCTGATATAGAGAAGCTCCAAAATAAAAATTTTAAAACATATCCTTCTTCAATATCACTTACAGGACCAAAACCTGAATCCGAGTAATGAAGAATGTAGTTATTCAGAGTTCAAGGCTTAGATAGATCTAAATACTTCTTTGGAATTAGAATGGCGATAAAAGTAATGATAATTACAACTTTCAAAAGATTCCCTTGGCATTTCTTGGATGAAGAAAAATCACATATACTATCAAATAAACCATGTTTGGTTCCGTGATAAAAATAATTTTGTTCAAGAGTGTTTTGCTTAATGCACAAACATATACCCTCATTGACTAAGCCATTTAGTGATAAAATAAAAATATTCCAACATTCACTGCATTAACCCCGCACCCTCGCAAAATCACAGAAATTCTCTCTCCCTTTCTATTTTTTAATATGTTACAATGAAAAAAAGAGTTACTTCCCATAAAACTATAATGCCTTTAAAATCCCTAGTGAAAATACCCACGGAGCACATGGTTTGTGTTTGCCCACATTCTGCGGCAAAGAAAGCGTCTCTCCACGCACTGCCTCTGGTCTCTCCTCGGGTCTGTCTGCGAAATATATTGGTCTGTCTCAACTAGAAAAAACATAAAACATAATCTTGACTGTTGTTTCATTTCTTTTATAAGACTAATAATTCAGTTGTCTTATATCCAGAATTGTAGTCCTTATACCATGTTCTGTTTGGTCCTGGCATTTTTATACCATTTTCCTTTAAATGTCATGTATTTCAAACAGCTCTAGAGGAAGAGTTATTGCCCAGGAGGCTCCACTTCCCTTATGGAATCCCAGGAACGTGGATCGATGTGCAAGTGGTACTGAGAACACATGGACACTGTTTAAGGATGGGGGCCTTAGCGTCGGTCTGGAGATATCCAAATACCTAATCTATTTCCATTTAACAGTCAACCAAAAAGACAATTCTTTCATCATGTTTTAATGGCACTCTTCTTAGAATTGTAGTCGTTCAAGACCAAACCTACTTTATGTAAAGTGGAAAAATTTTTCTCAAGTCAAAAGAAACATGTATTATATGGTTTTCTTTTTTCACACACACAAAAATCATGCATACCTTTATTTAACATGGTGCTCCAACTTTGCATCTAGAGTCTAGAATTACTTTTTTTTTTTAATTCTCACCCAAGGATATTTTTTCCATTGATTTTTCAGAGAGAGTGAAAGAGTGGGAGAGAAGTGGGAAGCAGAGAGAGAGAAACATGGATGTGAGAGAGACACATCAAATGGTTACCTCCTACAGAAGCCCCAACCTGTTCTGGGGAGCAAACCTACAACCCAGGTACATACCCTTGACCTGGAATCAAACCTGAGACCCTCTGGTCCAGAGGGTGGAGGGGGCCTTCTAACCATTGAACACACTGGCCAGGGCTAGAATTACTTTTTATCATATTAGAACAGACACTAAAGAACTGGGAAAGAGTGGTTAGTTCCAGCACTGGAACTTACTTGGAAGTTACTCTCCTGTCCAGTGTTCATGGCTCCATGAGTGAAAATGGATAAAAATGAACTAACAAAACTCTCCAGCCTCTTAGGAGTTACAAGTACCTATTAGCCATCTATTGAAGTAGTAATCAAATCCTTACACTATAATACCCATAAATAATTTAAGCTGTAATCAATCCTACTACAAACAGCTCATGAACAAGCACAGGTACAGAGGAATCACCCCAATCTTTGCATACTCCTCTCTGTCCCCTGGCAGAACGAAAACATTTTTAACTAGGTAACAATGTTAAAGCCTTGTCCAGTGTCCCCAAATGTCAGCGCTCAGACACTTTCTTTTTACCCAGCCAACCTCTCCTTGCAGTAATGAGTTCACTGGGAATGCCTTCTATAGTTGGTATCATGCCATTTGCAATTGTCAGGAGTTGGTAATAAAAAGGGAGCAAGGTTTGGGGTTTGGTATTAAAACTTTGACAGAGACAAATATATTGTTTCAGAAATATGTTTAGCAACTTTTCTAGGAACAACAACACTAAACAAACAAACAAACAAAAAAATCAAACCAAAAAACCCCAACATAGTTCTGAGAATTATATTAAAGACTAGCCCGTCATAATTTTGAAAAAGGAAGTTTCCTTGCCACAAACCAAATATATTCCTCTAAGTGTGCACTCTCTCATTAATTATAGAGATATTCTCTAGTGTGTACCACCAGCCGCCACAGCCGAGGAGAGAGAGGGAGAGGGAGAGGAAGAGGGAGAGGGAGAGGGAGAGGGAGAGGGAGAGAGAGGATAAAAAAGGAGGAGGAGGAAGAGAGGGGAGGAAGAAGAAGGGAGAAGGAGGAGAGGGAGAGGTAGGTTGTAGGGGAGGAAGAAGGGAGGAGGGGAGGAAGAGGAGGAGAAAAGAGCTTCCAGTTTTCCAGGGACATTGCTCAGGGAGCATCATGCCAGCTGAGTTGAATGAGGCCGAGTTTGCTGCCTTACTGTGTATACTCCTGGAGTTGATAAAAGGGTAGACTTGCTGTGATCCTATGCTCAGATCAGCTGCAAACAGGTCCCAGGGGACAAACACTGTTATAAACCAATGGGAGCCTTATCCTGGATCAATAGATGAACTTATTACTCTGCTTGAGGCAAACCAGAGGAGGGCTTTCCTCTACCGACTCCCACCAACCAGGCCACTTTCTCATGCCCCGCACCTCCCTTTTACCGGTTAGCATTAGTCCCAGGAACAAGGAAGGCTGCAGCCAGAAGGCCAGGGCTGGGAAATGAGGTTTCAAATGCAGCCACCAGGAATGAGCATACGTTAGGCCGGAATGGACCGAACCTAAGAAAAAGCCCAGAAACCCATCGAACTCTAGATGGGAAATGGAATCCATGATAAAGGTGCCTTTATGGAAAAATGCTGGATTCCTGCCTCACACCAACTATGTTGGGGTTTGTTGTTGTTGTTTTGTTTGTTCAGTCAAAAATAATCATTACAGGGTTATATAATTTAAGGTAAAAAAATAAAGTGGCAAGTACTTTAATTTCAACGTGGGGAAGGCCTTTCTAAGAATAACACAACATTCTCTGGGAAGGTCTGAATTTCTTTTCCCGAACCGGCACCTAGGTCTGCCTTCCCAGCACATGCTGGCTGTCAGGACTGTCTCATCTCCAGGCTGTCCCTTCCTGCAGCTCCAACCAGACAAAGGGAAAGACGCCTCAGGACACAGGAACAGGGCTCGCCAAGCACCCTTCAAGGAAGGCCTTGGCAACACCATACAAAAGCTAAAGTTACCCCTTAGAAGTCCTAAAGTAATTTTACTTAAAGTAACTGCCAAGTCACACCATGATATTGGACACTGCTCATAAACATTTCCTTTGCCAAAGAGATCAAAACATTTTGCTAAATATTCTATACCAATTAGTAAAGGTAAATAATTGCTCAAGTTTTCATTGGAAGTTTTTCCAAACCCAAAGCCCCAAGAATGATACTAATACAACTACAATGAAAACCAGAAGAAGGTGCCTTAGGGAAATGTGTGAGAATAAAATGGTTCAGTACTTTGTTTACAACGACCCTCAGGACTGTAGGTAGTTATTCTCAATGCCAACCTCAGATGTGAAAACCAGAATCTGTGAACTCTGGTCATCTTTCCTGGCCATCTTGAATTTTATTGTATGGAAAAAAATATTAGCTGCTGTCATGTGTCATTCATTATATGAAAGATACACCCATGAAAGCAGAAATTCGCACTATATGTTCGACTAACTGGAAAGACACAATCCACCTGCATAGGAAGTATCTGATACAAAAATCAAGTGTGCATCCTCTAGAATCCCACCCAAGGAATAAGTAGGAAAAGGCAAAAGCAGCAAGTCTTTGTTTACAAGTTAATTTCTCTCCATTTAACCTGCCACTTGGGAAGTGCTGATAAGGTCATGGCATGTCGAGATAAACAGTGAAATGATTTTGAAAAAGAGATAATACATGAAAAGCCATTCCAGCCTTTATAAATGTAAGAATATGAATTTTATCCCTTTAATAGAGAGTATTAAATATATCCTTTAATTTTTACTTGAAGACATTAACTAGTAAGTCTAAATAAAAATATCATTCCAGGAAAATGGTTAAACATAAAATGAAAAGTATTTTATAAAATGTCCTATTACTTACTATATATAGCTTGAAAAAAAAAGTCACATGCAAACAGTCAGTATTTATTATACCTCTGACACTACACTAAGCTCTTTATAATTATACTAGAGGCCTGGTGCATGAAATTTATGCACAGGGGCAGGTGCGGGGAGGGAGTGTCCCTCAGCCCAGCCTGCACCTTCTTCAATCTGGGACCCCTTGAGGGATGTCTGACTGCATGTTTAGGCCCGATCCTGACCTAAATAGGCAGTCGGACATCCCTCTCACAATCCAGGAGTGCTGCCTCCCAACTGCTCACTTGCCTGCCTTCCTGATTGCCCCTAACTGCTTCTGCCTGACAGCCTGATCACCCCCTAACCACTCCCCTGCCAGCCTGATTGATGCCTCACTGCTCCCCTGCCAGCCTATTTGCCCCTAATAGCCCTCCCTGCAGGCCTAGTCAACCCTAACTGTTATCCCCTGCAGGCCTGGTCCCTCCCAACTGCTCTCCCCTGAGGGCCTGGGCCCCCCCAACTACCCTTCCCTGCAAGCCCAGTCACCCCCAACTTCCCTCCTCTGCCAGCCTGGTTTCTCCCAACTGCCCTCCCCTGCTGGCCATCTGGTGGTGGTCATCTTGTGTCCACACAGAGACAGGATCTTTGACCACCTGGGGGCAGTCATCTTGTGTGTTGGAGTGATGGTCAATCTGCATATTACTCTTTTATTAGGAAGGATAGAGGTCTGGTGCACGGGCTGGGACCAGCTGGTTTGCCCTGAAGGGTGTCCCATATCAAGTGGGAGTTCCCTGTGGGCATGGGATGGCCTGTGCAAGGGACCTGTGATGGTTTGCAGGCCAGCCACGCCACCCGCCGACCCAAACAGGGGCCTTGGTATCTAGGATTTATCTATCTTATACAATTGAAACTTTGTAGCCTGGAGCAGAGCCAAGCCTCCTGGTTGCTCTGTGGTGGCAGCCATTTCTGTTGGGATTTATTTATCTTCTATAATTGAAACTTTGTAGCCTTAAGTGGAGGCCTAGGCTGGCCAGGGTGTGTAAAAAGCTTGGCTTCTTCCATCACCAGGGGAAACCCTAGCCTTCTGCTCTCTCCTGCTCTGTAGCTGTTGCTATTTCTGTTGGGATTTATTTATCTTCTATAATTGAAACTTTGTAGCCTTGAGTGGATGTCTAGGCTCACCAGGGTATGTGAACAGTTTGGCTTCCTCCATTGCTGGGGAAACCCAATCCCCCCTCTGCTTGCTCTGTGGCTGCAGCATCTTAGTTGGGGTTAATTTGCATTCTTGCTCCTAATTGGCTGGTGGGCATGGCTGGTGGGTGTAGCAGAATGATGGATAATTTGCATAATAGTTTTTTATTAAATAGGATGGTACACAAAATGGAAGGCAGAGTGTCATAAATCAAATCTCAAGGGTTTTTTGTGAGAATTAAAAAGAGTTGTCATGTTAAAAAATGCTTAGGACAATATCTGACATTGGGAGTATTCAATAAATATCAGTTCCTAGTTTCTCATTTAATCCTCACAACAAACACCTGAGGCTTAGAAATGTAAAATAACTTGCTTACAGTAACACTGTCTTACCCCAGAGCACATGCTTATAGCTGCACTCTTTCTGAATATAAATAAACTAGAGGCCCAGTGCATGAATTCATGCAAAAGTAGGCCTTCCTTCCCCTGGCTGCTGACACCAACATCCCTCTGGCACCCAGAACCCAGGATTCACTCTGGCCACCGGCAGGCACCTGGGCTTCCCTCACAACCCCGGCTTTGTCCAGAGGTCATCTGAAAGGACATTCAGTCTAATTAGCATATTAAGCTTTTATTATTATAAATAGTATATTCCTCCTTTCTCTCTCTCTGTTTCTCACACACACACACACACACCCCTTACAGTCTATATAAACAGAACAGTTTGGATATGAGTGAGATAAACTTATATATTACATATATAAATAACAGAATAAAAGCATGCTGAGTGCTAGAATTCCATATTTTATAGCTTCATTTTCATATTTTCTACAAGTAACGGGTATCCCCTTAGTCATTATCTATTTTATAAAGATCCTTAGAAAACTTAAATCATGAAAGTTTAGGAAGGGTCAGTGCCTAATTATTTACCATAAACATCAGCAAAGATTATTTTTTTAGCAATAGTGATTATGACAGCAAATTATTTCTTTTAAGTGCTAAAAACTGCTCTGTAGTAAATACAAAAAAATTGGGTTGCACTCCCCTAAAGCTCCTAATTCTTCAAGGAGCAACAGCAGAACAACTCTTCGAATGTTATTTAGAAACAGCCAGCCGGAATTGGTTGGATAGAGTGTGGGTCTGTGGACTGAAAGGTCCCAGGTTCGATTCTGGTCAAGGGCATGTACCTTGGCTGTGGGCACATCCCCAGTAGGGGGCGTGCAGGAGGCAGCTGATCGATGTCTCTCTCTCATCGATGTTTCTAACTCTTTATCCCTCTCCCTTTCTTTCTGTAAAAAGTCAATAAAATATATTTAAAAAAAAGAAAAGACTGTCAAATTATAGCAGGAAGATTAAGGAGAGGTGGGGTAGATAAGAGATCAGTCAAAGGACTTGTATGCATGCATATAAGCATAACCAATGAACATAGACACTGGGGGGTTGGGGTATGTCTGGGAGAGAGGGGGGGCAATGGGGAGATATGTATACATGTAACACAATAAAATAATATTAATAATAATAATAATAATAATAATAATTAAAAAAAGAAAAAGAAACAGCCAAAGGGCGCCATAGAAAGTGGACAACAAAGATGTCAGCCCCTGCTCTGGTGGGGGTGGGGATCACATTCTACAGATATCACTGTGCCGTTTTAACAGGTTTCCCTTTCGACCCTGGTTTGCTTAAGAAACTAACTAAGCAACTAAGCATGCCACATGTCACTGTGCTTTACTGTGTCCGGGAAGCTAGACTACTCATCTCCCCTCGGCCAAGCCATGGCGGCTTCCTGGGACAGCTGAGCTTGGGAGAGAGCTTGGCTTCCGGGGAAAAGAGTGAGGCATAGTTTTCAGGAACATATACTCAAAATGACAAGGAGGTGGGAGGGGAAATGGCAGAAGCAGGTTCCTTCAAGTGGCCCAGAACAAGCAGGGGCAGGGTGGGGGTGGGGGCGGGCACAAGGGGAGAGAAGGGGCTGAGGTCAGACCTGGCCACCTGCTCGCTTCTTGAGGGAGGAACCTTGATCCTTTTCCTTCCCCCCTATTCTTTTTGGAGATACTAAACTTAGAAATAAAGATGGCCTCATTCTTGCGATAAGCCCCAGCCAATGGTGCACAGGCCTGAGTATGAGAAAACAGCTGTAAATCCCTAAAGCACCTGCCAGAAACCTCCTTGTGTGTGTGTGTGTGTGGGGGGGGGGGACTGTCTGCTCCCAGGTAGGAAGCCTGACCTCCCAGCCTGCTGAAGGTCAACAAGTTCCCCGATGTCACTCCCCACCTGTTCCTCTTTTCCTCACAGCCTCCTCTACCCGGAGGCTTCTGCCTGTTGGCAATGAACAAACAAAAATCCCAGCTCTGCAGTCCAATTCAACAAGCACAGCCTGCCGGCCACCTTCTGCACAAGGGGAGGACAGGACGGGGTGTCCCTAGAGCAGCGGTTCTCAACCTGTGGGTCACGACCCCTTTGGGGGTTGAACGACCCTTTCACAGGGGTCGCCTAAGACGATCGGAAA
Organism: Lasiurus cinereus; assembly: GCA_011751065.1. Lineage (NCBI taxonomy): Eukaryota > Metazoa > Chordata > Mammalia > Chiroptera > Vespertilionidae > Lasiurus > Lasiurus cinereus. The sequence continues at coordinate 3,854,479 of JAAGEH010000040.1, forward strand.
ATGCAGAAATTTACATCACGATGCATAACAGTAGCAAAATTTCATGGTTGGGGGTCACCACCACATGAGGAACTGTACACAAGGGTCGAGGCATTAGGAAGGTTGAGAACCACTGCCCTAGAGCCTAGGAGGCAAAAAGATAAAGCACTTTTTAAAGTGAGAGGAATCTGGCCAAAGAGGATGTGACTCATCCAAGGCCTGGTGCACTGGCAGCTTTTCCATTAGTGTTTGGAGGGGGAGTGGGGGAAGGGGGTGTATGCACAGGTATTTTAAACAGATCATGAGTATAGGCAATGAGGAAAGTAAGAACCGGTTAGCTATCATTGTTTTCTAAAATGTAAATGGAACAGAACTTAAAACGAATGATATTTTTTTATTCCCCTACTGCCGTGTCCCCGAAAATTAAATAAGTACACATACAGGTTGCTCTTCTGAGAGATTGAGAAGGTGGAGCTATCTCTGATGTGCAACTAAAGATCAGGTGAGCCCCTACAGGTTCCCCATTCCAGATACGGGGAGAAAATAATTTAACTGGAAGGTAAAGAAAAAAGAGAGAGAAAACATTCTAAAAATATTTTATGAAGGAATATTACCTAGCTCGTAAAGATACAGAAGGCAGGGGGAAAGAACTAGGAATAAATGTATCTCCTTTGAACAAATTAATACGAACATTGTTTCTTAAGTCTCCATACAGTAGTCTACTTGTCAAATTAGATAACATGGATTTATATTATTATTCGAGAAAGAATTCCATATCAGGAGCCCCATATTTCAATGCAGAAAGGATGACATTATTTTTCAAGGAAAGCACATTACTCTTTGAAAAACAGAAAAGTTGACCTTGGCAAACAGTTAGTGAAATTGTTCTCGACTTGACTTCCCTTATATGCGGTGTGTGGGAGGGAACATAGTTAGTGCTGCTTTGTGGCATTGTTTCAAAAGAACTCTCATTATTGTAGCCAGAAATGAGTAGAGAACATCAAGAAAATAGTTCACATTACAGTGTTGGGAAGTGATTGAATTCTTGTTTCCACCCTTTATGTTAGGCAGTAAAAAAATATTTTAGAAGGAAAATCACCTAGATTTTGATAGTAACTAGGTACTGCCTTAATGTATATTTATCTTTTCCCCTTGATCATAGTCATTTTTTTCCCATAATCAGGGACAAATAAAACTAAGCATTCATTCTTTGAAAACAAATTAAGATTATGTAACTATTTCCCATTTCATTGGGATGCTATTACCTTATAATTCAGCTCTTTATATAGCAATTTATAATAGAGTGTTTAACTTTGTCAAGGCCCAAGCTTTGTGTCCTTATGTGCTGCTGTCTTTTTTTTTCTTTTTTCTTTTTTTTCAGAGAGGAAGGGAGAGAGATAGAGAGTTAGAAACATCAATGAGAGAGAAGCATCATTGATCAGCTGCCTCCTGCACACCCCCTACTGGGAATGTGCCCGAAACCAAGGTACATGCCCTTGACCAGCATCGAACCTGGGACCCTTCAGTCTGCAGGCTGACGCTCTATCCACTGAGCCAAACCAGTCGGGGCTGTACTGCTGTCTTTGCCTGTGGATTACTCACATCTATCTCAAGATTAACTTTTCCCAACTCTTTTCTTCTTATCCCTCTGACTCCCAATCTTACTACTATTCTTGGTATTACCATTTCACCTGATAATAACAACATAATAATGGTAATAGCACATATTTGTTGGGTGCCAATAACATTTTTGAAAACAATCTTTGTGTGTTATATCATTAATTTCCTCACCATAACATCAGAAATTATATAATGCCATTGTCAATGCCACCAATGAGAAAACCAAGATGCAGGGAGATAGACTGTAACTTGCTAGGATCACAAAGCTCTTAATGGGTAGATAAAGAACATTTATTTATGTTGTAGAAAGCCGACCAAGTATTCATGAAAGCATTCTCCACTTTGTTGTTTAGGGCCCTTCACATTTCATATCTAAGATGAGAAATTAAGTCACTCCCGGGGAACAACTCTGCTGTTAGGGAAAAACTAATTGAAAAACAGAACATTTTTCATGCTGAATGTCCTTCCCTGTTGTCAATCCCCCCTCAAAATCCACAGTAAAGCTCTAGCTTTTTCTATTTACTGAGAAAAAAAAATGAGTCAGCAAGGATTATAGGAGATTAGCAAGAGGTTGTACAGTAAAAATGATGATGACAAAATAGGTGATGGAAACATTTTTTTTTTCAAATTACAAACAAAATCTGTATTTCTGTTCGTGTGTGTGTGTGTGTGTCCACCCACATCAAACTGTGCTATTAAATGACTGGATTGAGCTATTATGAATGGCAGTGCTTCAGCTTCTAAATGATCAACATGGAAAGTCAACAATGAATGCAACCAAAGCAATTGATACTGACAGTTTTGAGAAAAGGCATCGAGTTTTTAAAAACTTCGATGAATAGCAATGCCAGAACCAGTTCACCCCCGTGCAAAGAGGTCCACCTCGATCTCTAAAGATAATGTGCAATAAAGGTTTAGTAATTACCTGGCATTTCCTCTCTTTGATAGTCTCTGTGATCTGTAATTTTCTCTACCACAATTTTCAAATAAAATTTGAAAAATTTTTATTGGGTAAAAATCCCCTATTTTCCCCTACTCCATAGTCCCTCACTACTAGCAAAACTCTCACATGGCCTTTAAGATTCTTAACAAGTTTCATAGTTAAGTAGCCATTGACCTGATAACAGGACAGCAAGTCCTTGGATAAGGCCGGTTCCTTTACTTTGGATCATTGCACCATTTAACATAAGACCACATAAAGCAACCTAGATAATAAGGAATCCAGAAGACTTGGAATTATGTTCTTTGGGCCATCACTATATATATAGGAAGAAGACAGAGCTCGAGAAAAGCACTCTAGTCCTCTGCCTGACTGGGGAGCCAGAAGAGACAGAGTAAATTAGCATCACTTTTCTAAAATCTTTCTCTGCTCTTCTCTCATTCCCACTCATATTTAAAAATAATTTTTAACCTTCACCTAAGGATATGTTTATTGATTTTAGATTGATTTTAGAGAGAAGAAGGGAGAGGAGAGGAGAGGAGGGGAGGGGAGGGGAGAGGAGAGGAGAGGAGAGGAGAGGAGAGGAGAGGAGAGGAGAGGAGAGGAGAGGAGAGGAGAGGAGAGAAAGAGAGAGAGACATTTGGGCCTGACTGGAGATGGAACCCACAAACTTTTAGTGCAGGGATGATGCTCCAACCAACAGAGCCCCCAGGTGGGGGCTTTTTAAATTTTTAATTGTATTAATTTATTTTTATTCAGATTTTACAAACTCAAAACCTTGTTTTGAGGAATATTTACTCTTCCAAACTAAGCCCCTCCAGAAAAGTTCCCACGGCAGCATTTCTGGGATCTCCATATGTCAAAACCCCAGAAAAAGCTGCCAACCAACTGAATGATCCCTATTTAACAAAACCAAAGGGTGTTGTTGTTAAACCCACAACTAAAAGTAAAGTTGAAAGGAGCTAAAAATACAGAAATAGTACCTATTATCCCCAGGGAAATGTGCCTTTTGTTCATCCTGATCCATTCATTCTTCTCTCCTCTCCCTCTCTCCTGTTCTTCTTTTGTCACAACTCCTGTCACTACAGATGTTGTCTCTGGGCTTCCTTAAATATTACTTTTATATTTACCACTCCCCAAGTACCTGGATGGCACTGCGGGATTTAGGCTGAATAGGACAAATATGTCCAGCCTTAGGAATTCAAGTCAAGAAGATAAGACAAGTACCTACAAAACAGTACTGTAAGGGGGCAGGGAAGCAAGGTATGAATTGAAAGAAGGAGACCCTAACTTCCCAGAGGCTGGGGAAGCCTTTCTTCAGGAAAATCCTTAAAGGAGAATGAAAGAATGATTACAAGGAGAGATGTCCAAAGAAATGAATTTTTAGAATAATGTCAACACAAGGTGGGGGGTAGTCTACTCAAGAAAGTATAATAATTTTATAAATACAGAAAATTTAACAGGGTAACTAAATATAAATTAAGTTTGGAGGCCTCATGGAAATAAGAGAGGGAGGAAGCAGTTTCTACTTAAAAGTGTTTCTATCAGTGTCACCAGAAAGACTATTCTGAAATGATGAGCATTACCTGTTTCTGAGTAGACAGCTTTAAAAGGGCATAGCTCTTGGGTCATCTTCTCCATTTACAAAAGAAATTCAAGCCCTGGCCAGGTGGCTCAGTTAGTTGGAGTGTTGTCCCTGCACCATAAGGTTGTTGGTTCTATTCCCAGGCAGGGCACATACCTAGATTTCTGGTTTGATCCCCAGTTGGGTACTGTAGGGGATCAATGGTTCTCACTCTCTCTCTCTCTCCCTAAAATCAATAAAAACATCCTCAGGTGAGGATTAAACAAAAGAATAAGAAATTCAAGAACAGGTGTTATTGTTTTATATTTGCTACCCAGTGACAGAGGTTGAAACAACCCTAAAATTCCACAAACATTTGTTCCTTACTAGTGACACCAAGGCTACCTATGTACCTCCTTGTTACCTCAACAATCACACAATTTATGAGGATTATTTGCAAAAGACAAAGGGTGTGTGTGTGTGTGTG
>JAAGEH010000040.1:3859078-3902524 GCA_011751065.1 Lasiurus cinereus
GACTAAGAGAGTAAACTTCTAGAATAAAAGGAAATCAGATATATGGTGAAGCATTAAGTCTATTGAAAGTCAGTTCTTTACTGATTCTATAGATTAACTTATCTAAATGATCTGACTTAATACCTTTAACAAGAAAATATAACCATAAGAATCCTTCTCAATAAAGGAAAAAAAGCTTATATATTTATTCTGTAACTTTTATTTTTGTTGTCTGAGTAAAAATGAGCTTGCAAAAATTCTTCAGGAAAGGCATTTTGGGCTTCAACATGGACATTTTTAGCTGATACTAATTATAGGGTGCTAGCTACTCTCTGGAACTACTTACAAATTAAAGATTAAGAATGTGAGAAGCACAAGCCAACATTGCAACTACCTGTGTCTGAGACATGGGCTCAGCTAGGGCAGGAATGAGCTTGTTAACTGAACCTATACAGGCAAATATCCCACAAACACTATAGATCAAGTGCTAATAATTTCTCCTTTGTATTTCTCATTTAGTAATACAATTTCCAGGTATATTTTGTTCCAAAGATTGAAAGCTGGTCAGACTGTTTTAGGTAATGATGGGATTACTTGACTAAGGATACAGATTTTTTCTGAGAGCATAGCTTTCAACTTCATCTCAAATCTAAGAGCATTCCAGTTTTATGTTTCTGAAAATCATCACTGTAAATCACATTAATGGAAATGTCTATAACATATTTAAGTAAAGAAAAACATTCTTAATTCCTTTTCTGTGATGATATCTATACATGAGCTATGCCATACATTTCTTAAGAATCAATATTGTACTAAATGTACTACAGAGAGAATAAATGACACTGGAAATGACATGGGTTTAAATTCTTTTGCCTAATTCCACTGGGATTCTTGCAGTAGTTGGAAGGGAAGGAGGTTGAAAGCAAGAATAGAAAAAAGACAGATATTAGTGCTTGTTGTAATTACTATGTTCCCCGTGGTCTAAAATGCTAAAAATGAATGTTTCCTCTATTACAAGAATATAAAGCTTTCTCCCTGCAAAGCCATTAGCATATGTAATGCACATGTCTGGAAATCATGCCATCTTTGTCATTCTTTTGAGAACTTTAGGGAACTGGGTTATTGTATAGTCCTAAATTATAGCCAAAGCATAATTTGTAGTCCTTTAGTTTTCTAGCATATTTTAAAAAAATCATTCTAAGCAATTTAGTCATATTTAATGGCTCAGTCTTTTTCTATAAATTAAAATGTTTGTACTATCTTAACTCTGGAAAAAAAACTGCTATACAATTTACAAAGGAGAGACTACACATGGATATATTTCATCAAATGTCAGCAGTTCTATCAAGATAACTTAAGAATGCAATTCTAGAAATTTATTAATGTATTATTTCTTTAAAAGTAAATAAATAAATAAGCTTCTCAGAAATCCAAACACATATAAAGTCTTGGTCTGCTTACACCATTCTAGGGTATGTAAAGTCACAAGAAAATGAATAACATTAATTTGTACCTTTTGCACAAATACATTTTCTCCTGTGTTTTGAAGGCAGAAATTGTACCTTACCCTATTCTACATTTTTTTCTCTGAGTTCAGTTCTTTCACTGCAAAGGCAGAATAAAACAAGAACTGTTATTTCCCTTATTCAGGTTTAGTTGAATTTATGTCAATTTAGCATATTTTAAATAGTCTGTATACTTCTTAAAAATAAAAGGACTATTCTAATGTTAATTTGGATCAATCTTCCAAACTTATGATTCTAGGTTTCTAAATGGGGCCCTCTTGAGGGGGCTTTTTAAAAATGAACAAAAAAAGCACCCTGAGGCTGCCCAATTCACATTTAACCTACTTACATGAAAAAAGAACCGCTTTGGTTAAGACTAAACTTCCACCAGCTCAGGTTCAAGCTAAACACAGCAGCATATTAGTGAGGAAATGAGACAGCAAATAGTAACTCCTTTCATACTAGTAAAAGAATACTGTATTTATTTAAAACAGTTGGCCGAAATGGTCATTTTTAATTAAATTACATTTACTGAAATAACATTTTCATAATTAAAAACAACAAGCCATTTCTCCCAAAGAACTAGCAAAAACTAATCACAGTAGCTTCAAATGGGCGAAGGGGTAACGTGATTGTTAGAACAAATGTGACTAATCTGGATTACAATTGTGCATTAGTTTGCTGTATTTCAGAGATTCAGAAGCCAAGATTACCCTCTGTTGCCATGTCAAGTTAATAACAAGTAGATAGCAACTTTTGTTATTACTGATGTTTAGAGGAAGTAACTTAGTACAAGTTTCATGTCATATCATATTTTTATTACTTGTGAAGGAAGGGATTTAAAACAGGCTTCCCCAAGACATGCTATTTTGGCACGTGAGTTACTTTGAGCTGAGGCCGTTGAGATCATGAGTCCCAGGAGAAATGTCTCCCCCTCCCCCTAAATACCTAGAACAGCCTAAATTTTGGGCCTTTCCCTGTAATGAGAGTTATCACTGTAAGAGTTATCACCAGGAGCAACTTTTCTGACCTATCTATAGGGCGGGGCAAACTTCCAATTACTGAACATCAGCTCTTGTCCTCCTGTGAATGACCTTCCACCTTTCTGAAGTCCCAAGTGCCTTATCTCATCCTGAGCTCAGAATATCATATATACCCATGTTCCCTTTCTATCCTGGAATCTTTCATGTATATGGGGTTCCCATATGCACATTGATAAACCCTAATAAGAAAATAAACCAAACATCAGAACAACCAGATCACTGGTCGTTATAGCATGTGCTGACCATCAGGAGGCGCACACAGAACATGATGGGCCTTGGCGGCAGAGCGTGGAACATGGTGGGCATCAGCCACGGTGGGATGGTGGAGCAGGTGAGCAGGGGCGCCAGACCAAGGTGGGGCGTGGTGGCTGTCTTTGGGGCAAGCCTCTGCTGGTTACTGAAAATTCTTTGCTCCTGTGTGTTGCAGTCCCACCAGGTGCTCGCACCTGCTGCCAGAGCTGGCCCCACTCACACCCACTGCTGGTGCCTGGTGCCGGCCTCAATCACTTGGTGCCACTAGCTGGTGTGAGCAGCAGCTACCGGCCCTGATCACCCCTCAGGGCTTCTCCACCTCCCTCTGTTCCTGAGGGGTGATCAGGGCAGCAGCTGCCACTTGTACCTGCTGATGGTACCAGCCCTGTTCGCACCCACTGCTAGCGCCAACCCCAATCACTTTGTGCCATCAGTGGGTGCAAGTGGGGCCGGTGCAGTCAGTGCATGGAAGCGACAGGAGTGGGGCTGCGGACAGATAGGGGACCAGGGGCTGTGGTGGGAGAGGCTGGGCGGAGGCACAGAGGATGGTATAAGACCCACTCTTGGCCCCACTGCAGCCTCACAGCCCACAGTTCCTTTTAAGATGCACAAATTTGTGCACTGGGCCCCTAGTGTATAATAAAATGTTATTTTCTTTTATTAATCTGTCTCATGTTGACTTAATAATTAGACCAGCCAAAGGAGCTTAGAACAGTAGGGGAAAATTTGTCTCCCAGACTTGCATATTAGAATCCTAGAATATACATTTAGATCAGATTAAAAATATCATAATCACATCTGTTCCTTTTACAAATGAAGGAACTGAGTCCAGAAAAGTTAAATGACTTGTTGCTAACCTTTAGCTAGTTAGAAGGACTAGTTCTGGAACTTTGTGGTTTTCTGCTATACATCTCTGTCACAGAGCCAAACATTTATACCTTCATAGGTGACAGAAGACATAAAAAGAGAGAATGCTGCACCATCTATGTGGTTATGGTATAAATACAATTCCATTCCAAGCCAAGGCTCCATTTCTTTAACTTCTATTTCTTCCCTCCTAAAATTTCACATGAAATCAAAGTTCAAATTCTGAAGGTCAGGAAAATTGTCAGATAATCAAGTTAAGTCTCATGTCTTGTGTATTGACAAAACCAATGAGTGAATATGTTCTTATGACTTACCAATGAGTGAGAAAAAAATTTTCCATGGGGAACAAAAAAAGAGTGTGTGTTTGTTTTTGATTTTTTTTAAATGATGAATTCCTCCAAATAGACAAAAACTTGTTTGATCAACATCAGTCATGGAAGTTATTCAGGAAAAAAAAAAAAAGGAAGAACATTTAAATGAGGAGGGAAAGCATACCAAACCACGGGGAACATGGAACCACCCTCATCCTTCTGGGGCATTGCTGAAAGCTGGTCTTGTGAAGAGTGAAAGCATTATGTGGCTTAGCTGTGCCGAATAGAGGTTCTACCATTCAGAAAAGGACTTACAGTGGTTTTGTACATGTGCAGTTGGATAATTTATGAGCAAGTATGTCGTGATTAAATCCTAGACAAATAAGAAGTTTACTACACTTGTACAAAAGGAACACCAAAGAGGTTTCATTAGCATCCTTCCATATTATTAGGTGAAATCAAAATTCAAATAAAGGTAACAACCATGCAACAGTTGCTTTTTGAGAATAGACTAAGGCTGTACTAAATGCTTAACTAGTTGTAATACAAACATCAAGTAACAAACACAAGTTAAAACTAGTAATATTGAATATTTGCCACAATGACTTGCAAAATAGAGCTCCTGCTCTTTACTAATTATGGATTGCCTGCCATTCTCCCTCAAATTATGTCCCAGACCTCAATTAAATAAATCCCACAAATTCCTTGCATTGCGAAAACTTCCCCAAAATTCTTGTAGTAACAAACTATTACTTATTCTCCTCTGTGTAATGCTGAATTGAACCATAGCATGAAGGCCATTTAGACTCTGAGGCCCCAGCTGTTGTTAGGAAACAAACAAACAAACAAAAATTCTCCCTAGGAATCTATTTTGCAAATTAATTTCCTTGTTCACTGTCAGCTATTTTCAATTTACAAGCTTGCAGGTCAAACTCATTATGACCAAAACCTCATTATGACTAAAATACAACAAAACTTAAATTTAATTAAAAAATCCACTACATTTCATAAGACTGAACCCAAACTGGTAAATACACAAATATTATGCAAATTGTATTCCACGGTTTGCTAATGTGCTTGGAGATATGAATAGATAGTGGGGTAGAGGAGATAAGGGTTTCAAGAAATACTAAGTTAAACTCAGTTGAACTTGTGCCTCTTCTGCAGACCCTCTTATTTCCTCTTAATCTCATTGAAAGGAAAGGTTTGGTATGCTGTTTTCCAAGACCACTTAAGCATAGAAAAACCAGATTTTCTAGAATTCATCTTCATTTGTGAAAAAGAAAAACAAAAAGCAAAGTTAAAGATATAGTTTAGCTAATTTTCCAATTGAAAACTACAACAATAACAAACACAACACATTGTTATTTCTAAACACATTCCCTACTTCCAAATGCACTGTGGATTCCACAAGCTTGGCTGGCCCAAGCTGTTCCTTATAAGTGGTGGAGACAAGAATTCATTCCATGGATCAGGCTCCTTCCATTACAAAACACAGAGGAGTTTATCTCCTACTAAAAACTACATCCTAGATTAGCATTGTGAGCACAAGTTTAAAAAAATATTTTACCTATTTAATTTGTATATTGGACACACAATATTTTATCTGTATTTTTCTTTATAAAAGTGATATTTCTTTGTCTGTTACAGATATACAATCATATCTGTCATTTCTTTTCTATTATAAAAAGGTATAATTACAATAATAATTATTTACATAAAATAAATAATGTAACTATGTGAGCTGAAAAAATAACCTGAACACTAGACCTTATAAGTAGGGACAATAAAGGTCTGAGTTAGTACAGACCATTCCTGACAGATGGAAAGTGATACAGATGATAGACATTTTGATTATCCTTACCATATATTTACATAGAACCTCATTCTGGCATTTGTAGCATTCACACAGGTTTCCTGAAGACCTCTGTATTTTATCATCAACAGTGAAACATATTCACTAACTCTAAATGGTAAAAACAATAATTTTTTAAAGGTAGAAATAAACAATGCTTTTTCAATGTTCGATAAATATGACAAGCTATGGGGCACAGAATTAAATATAATATACTCTCAGTACTCATAGAGATCAAGTAGGGTAGATAGTTTTAAAGGAAGGGGAGGATGAGACTAAAGATGAAGAAAACAAAGAGATAAGAGGAAAAAAGGGAGAAAGAAGAAAAAGAAGAGGGGTAAAAGAATAAAAATAAAACCAATTTTTATTAAGACTTATTCTTGTATACCGGACACTTTAAGTGTATCACATGTCATTTTTTGTTGTTGTTGTTCAACTATCTTTACAACAACCCAGTGTCGTTGGTAATATTATCTCCATGTTTAGGTTAAGGAAACAAGACATAGACAGGTGAGGTTAATTTGCTATCATCATGAAGTGAGTGTTGGAACTTAACCACATACCCAGTAAGACTGATTGTGGAGCATAGGTCTGTAACCACTTCACAAATACAACATCACCTACTGTCCTAAGGTTAAGATGAGGTACAAAGAGACAGCTATGGGCTCAGAGGAAGCACATCGAATGGAAGCTGGGTCCAGTGGGGCCATTAAGGCCTCTTAGAAGGGATGAGGTGGGAAGAGTTTGCAGGAGTCAGGCAGCTGAAGCAGAAAGGGGATGAGGAAGGGAGAGTAGCCCATGAGAATTCATGGTGGCTTGGAACTGCAAGGTGCATTTAGGTTCCAGGGCACAGTGCATGTGAAGAAATGTTTAGAGTAGGCCCCTGGGAGAAAGCTAGGAGTCCAACCAGGAGGACTTGTGTTGACAGCAAGGAGGATGGCTATTCAAGTGACCCGGTGAGAAGGGATGAGGGTTAACCTCAAGAAAAGGAAATAGCAAAGAAAATGGGAATGGTGAATAAGAGAGAGAATGTGTTCAAGAACAGAGAGGTGTTAGCAACCCACTGGACAATAAAGAAGAAATAATTAAGAATCCCTCTGAGGATGGGTGAACAGGCAATTGGTACAATTCTATGTATTAGAGATGACAGCAGAGAAACCGGCAAACTTAGGAGGAAAGGTGTGTTATTTGAATCTCTTGATTTTGAGATGGAGGGTATTTAATTACAGATGCCTATATGGACATTGAAAATAGAGGTTTAGAAACCCACTATAAAACATCAGTGGTTGAAGCCATTTGTTCCGGAACAGTGATTCTGGAAAAACATGTTTATAGAAAGGAGGTCCAAGGATGAGCCTTGAGGAATGCTAGCAGATATGAGATAAGCTCTTAATCACTGTTCAGAAGCTCAGCACACTTGATCTGAGACATCTCCTAAATAGACTATAATTTTTCATGAATTAAAAAGGATCAGCTCATTAATCTAAGAGGTCAACAGGAGAGGAAGAGAAGAAACAACCAGAAAGGTACAAGAAAAAAATACAATTTATTGTACAGGGAGTCAGAGACTGAGAGGAAAACTTTGACAAGGAGAAGGTGTCCAGTGGATGTGGATGATAAGGGCCTAAGAAATGTGTGGAGCAACAATAAGTCAAAACAGGTGAAGACAGTGTATAACATGGCTTTTCAAAAAGCTTGGTTGGAAATGGAAGAAGATGGGATCTAAAGCTTAAAAGCAACTTGGGTTCAAAGCACTTGTATTTCCAAGATGGAAGAGGCATGGGCATGTTCAGAACACTGGGATACTCCAGATTGAAGTCATGGGAGAGATGAATCAAGAAAAGATGAACAGTGGGTATAGGTAGGCTGCCCAATGTTATGACTAGGAGTAAATACTTGTTCACTTAGTGACCTCTATTTTTCTTCTGAAGCATGTTTCAAGGTCATCTTTTGAAAATGATGAGAAAAGAGGGATAAAAGGTTTGAAAAAGAAGTAAAAATCTGCAATTATCTCTGCGGGGAAATCCGAGAGATGACTTACACAGTCACGTGGCTGTATCCTAAACAAAAGCAATTAAAAAAAATTCTTGTCAAGTAGAGAATATTAATCACAGATAAAGTTAGAAATACCTTTTAAAGTGAGAAAACACTTTAAAACAGTGTTTCTGATTTTTCAGATAGGGACTGCATCTACAGAAGAGAATGATTACCAGCCACATTAGAAATGTCAGTTTGGTGAAAATATATTTTTGCTTTTGTTCTTCTATCTATAATAATCACAAAAGTCCACCAAAATGGGAAGGTATTCAAGAGTAAGGCAAATTTAGAGTCTGATTAACTGAGATTCCATTTAAATGAAAGGAGGAAAAGAGAATGAGTGGGAATTTGGGGGGAGGATGTGGTTGGAGCAGAAAGAAAGCCTCAGAATGCCCCAACCTAATTAACACTTGTGTTAACACACTTGCCATCTTTTTTCATCCCCTAAAGCAGCAGCTAACTACTTAGGTCTTAGGAACAGAACAAGTTTACAAAACTTTATGTGACATGCTTTCCATTCGGGGTATCTTTTTCCCCTTGGATATTAATCCCTGGAAAAGAAAATGCTCAATTATCAAATTCTAATGCCAATCATCAAATGACAACTGGCCATAGTTATGTTTTAATTTCAAGAAGTATTACATTTACTCGTAAAAGTTAAAGATATAAAAAATTTCTGAAGAACTGCATAAAGATTAAGACACATTAATTTTAGAATTATGAGATTTCCATACCCTTTTTTTTTAAGTTGGGCAGGGGAGGGTTATAATACCCTGAAGTGTTACAACATTATGGTTGTGGCCAGAAAGGCAAAAATGAAAGGATACTTGAACAATTGCCATTGAACTTCATCCAGGTAAGTAGGTTTGAACCACAGGTGGCTGAGGATTTATGGCATAAATGTCCACTCACTGAGTAGTCCATGGTACTGGCTCTGTTGTGCTGTGATCCAGTTACTTAGAGCTATAGCCAAGAAGTTAAACCTAGATAAATTATGAATTTAAAAGAACCTGCAAATTGTTTTAAATACATTTGCTATTCTATTTTCTTAAATCTGTATATTTTGCCTTTGGACAGGGTATTATAAAAGTCTTTTATAAACTTACCAATTAGCCAAAATAATGAAATAAAGAAATAAAAATAAAAGGATAATTATACAAAGGAGATCTCTTTTTAAGTTCTTGAAAGGCCTGAGCTTCCTCTAGTTTTCTTATATTCTCCTCTTTTCCTCAACCTCATCAAGGATTAGCAGGTTATACATTATAGGTATTCAGATAAGTGTTGAATAAATTGAAATCCATGGAAGTTCAAATATTATTATTGGTTTAATTTGAGACTATCTAAACAAATAGATCTACATACTAACCAAAAAAAAGGAAAAAAGTCTCCTGCATTTCTAATCATGCAAGAATGTGTTTCCATGGTGTCCTTCCTTGATCGGCAAGGCATTCTGATATAGACACACACAGAAAAAGATCTTTCTTGTAATAATGTCTGTAAGTATATTGTCCCGTAGATAGAAACTGATGAATTTCTTTTTCTTTTCTTATCACTGGTGTTTTGCCACCATCAGACTGCAGAAAATTAATGACATCATCATATTCCAATGGGGCAGGAAGGATTCCCACTCAACATTAAAAGCTGAGGAAGCTGCTTTATGTAGAGGGCAATTTTTTAATTAATGTTTTAGGGAAATAAACAAATCATGCTATTATTCAGCCAGTTATACAATAATGAATTAAATAATTCATTGTTTGGTATCTTGCTCTGAACACAGCCTCATTTTTTACAACATTATAAAAGATGATAATGATTCATTTTATATTCACATTTTTACTAAAATTTCAAAAATATTTTTGTATTGGTTGGCATTATTTAAAATTTTTGGCAAACTTGAAATCTACTATTTATAATTCTGACTAAAAATAATTAATCTCATTTATACCAAATATGTGACAGGGAAGCTATGTACAAATAATTTTACCAATAAATGATCTCCCCACATTTTATCTCTCTTCTGAATGGTTAAAAAGTGTAATTTTAAATGAAAAATTAAGGCACAACACATGCACTTTTTATGGGTTTCTTATACTTATACAATGATAAAATGGAGTTGAATTCCTTAACTAATGACACAAAAACTCATATAAATGACCCTTCATGAGAATATGCAAACTTCTGTCTAATTGTGTGCATCATCTTAGAAGGGATGAGAAACAACTTAGGGGTCAGCATTATGTAAACACTGTTAGATGCTGTAACATTATAACATCTGTATTTTATTAAATACTAGAGGCCAGGTGCATAAAATTCATGCATGGATAAGGGATTCCCTCAACTCAGCCTGTACCCTCTCCAATTGGGAACCCCTTGTGGGATGTCCAACTGCCAATTTAAACCAGCAGTCAGACATCCCTCTCACAATCTGGGACCACTGGTTCCTAACTGCTCACCTGCCTGCTTGTCTGATTGTCCCTAACTGCTTCTGCCTGCCAGCCTGATCCCTAACTGCCCTTTTCTACAGGCTTGATGTTGCCCCCAACTGCTCTTCTCTGCTGGCCAATTTGGTTCTGATTGGTCGGTTCCTATGCCAGCGTCAAAAGCTTCACCTTCTAGGCGGCCATTGGCTCCCCACAGCACCCAGATTTGGTTCTCATTGTTCAGTCAGCATCAAAAGCTCTGCCTCCTAGGAAGCCATTGGTTCCCCACAGCACCCACCATTGGTTCTGATGCCAGTCGGCATGTGCAGGCCTATCTCTAGGTGGGACTTAACAGCAGCCCCCTAAGAGGCAGGGAAAGAAAAGCCTGGCTGCTGGTGAAGATCAGAAACAAAGAGGGAGAGCAAGAGAAAGGTAAGTACACAGATCAACAGCTTCCACTGAGTCTGCAGATCAGACCCTGACACACTTTCTGGGTCTCAGCCACCTGAGCAGTCAGTGTTGAGTCACCAGGCTGCAACTGGGCAATCCAGCACTGACTTCCGGATGGTCTGCATTTGGTTGCAGGCTTGGCCCCTTCCAAGCCCCAGGCTTTAGGCTTGGGAAGCGCCCTCCTTCATCCTGCCCCTCTGATCGAAGGCTCAGCCCCTCGATAGCCCCTTGATGGCAGTTTGGGAGTGGCCTGTGTGCCGAAAAGGTTCCCAGGACCCAGGTATGGATGCAAATTAACCTCCATCTTTTTTAGGTTAATTTGCATACTCACTCTGATAGGCTGTGGGTGTAGCAGAGGTACATCAATTTACATGTTTCTCTATTATTAGGTAAGATTCCTTTCCTATGCCTTAGAACCCATCAGGAAAATCTCAAAAATGAAATAAAAAGAAACACAAAATACCAACAACAGCAATAGCAAAAATAGCAAATACTCAAAACTTGCAAAAAAACACTAAATACATTGTTTGCAACCTAATAGCTCTTGGGGCTGACAGGGGTATGGGGATCATGGCTAGTATTCAGGGAGCAATTTATTCTGAAGCCAGCATAGATAGTGGAATATCTTTTATCTTGGTTTTTCTATCACAAAATTTGAGTCTTCAAGACATTATCATTGGAAAGTATCCCAGAAAACGAAAAACAAATCTCTGAGCTAGAGAAGAATGTTCATGGTCTTCATAAATCTATTTAAGGGAAATCAAGAGTCTTCACTGGACATATTTGGAAGATCTGACTTAAAAAATATTAAGTGTTTCATCTAGAAATGACATAATATAATGCTATTTGTTCCTCTGCCCTCCAGAGAACCCCAAAATAAACCCTTAAAACCCTTCATCTAGATAGTATAGGTCCAAAGTGGCTTCTAGGTATTATTATGCAAAAATAAGGCATGAATTTTCAAAGTTCATTAAACATGCTCTTATTTTCCCCTCTTTTTGATGTTTATATATTTTGCTTTTCTAAAAGTATTGTCTGAGTAATAATTTCAATTCTCCATTTCAATCCATGGCAATAAGCATTACCATAAGAATAAATCATCTTAGGCAAGTTACATCATCTCTCAATTCCAAATTTCTCCAATAATAAATCTGTCTGCAAACATGTCATATATAATTCTCTGAACAAATATCTATCAAACTTCAATTGAAGACAAAGAACTTGTGTTCTCTGCTAATATTGCTATTCAAGTGCTCATAGGATGAGTGCCCCAAAAAATATATTGATACTTAACTAGTAAATATACGTTTTTACAATTTGCATTTCTTAACAAAATATTGAATATTTGTAGAATACAAAGTAGCAGGTGAAGAGTAAAACACCTTCATGGTAAGAATACTAATTATAGATCAAGCAATAAACATTGAATTAACATTTCTCTACCATGTGTCCTATAAAATATTCACGTGAATCTAGATGGAAAATGTCTGATCCCTAAGAGCTGCACCTTATTGTTGAGACATTATTTATTCACACAAAAATGATAAAGTGATAATGAGATATAGTAAAAAAAATAGTGTAATATTAAGTGCTAAAATACAGTTGACTGCTTCTAAATGTTATAATAATCGAAATTAGAGAAAAATTAAGGTGAACTGGGTTTAGAAAATGTTTGGAGGGAAGATGTGACCCTTGAATCTTTGCTACATAGGAAGTAAAGAATTTGGGTCAAGCATGAACTTTCAAGGGAAGAGCCAGTAGCATTTTCTCATTTTATCAAACAAATAGAAGACAGAGAGTCAGAATGGGTGGGTTCACAGAGCTCCTTACGACCCATGTTCCCAGCAGAGTTCTGGCTACTGGTATCAGAACCCACTGACTGCAAAGGCAGCTCTGATGTGGAGTGACATCTCTGAGAATTGTCTTGCACTCATAGAGGGCCACTTTTCCTGCAGTTATAAATGTTCAGCTTGTGTTTTTAAGTCCATACCCCTGGGGGCAATAGATCTGAATCTTTGTTCTGAGTACCTTCATTCTACCAAGGAGCAAACTATTTCCTAACATGCTTTCAGATGCCCAATATCCATGCTGCGACTCCAGCTCCCTCTCTCCCTGGTAAGCTTGCACAAAAATATTTCACCTGTTCTTTAGAACTTATAGATGTTTACAGTGTCTCCTTCAGTTCTTCACCAGGAAGACTGCTGAGCAAAGCCAGGCACTGCTAAAATGGAACAGGACCAGGGCGAAGCACGCTGCATATACAAAGACAGATGGAACTATTGTGACACAGAAAACAGCCCCTGCCTGATTCCCTCCTGGTGGGAGCTGAAGGGTCCAGATAGCCATGATGAAAGACTAAGGCCTTTCCAGACTAAGAGCCTACGCAACTGACATTTTATTTACATGGTTGACAACTGAATGAAGTTCAATGCTTATTGATTCTTGCTTGTTTGCTAAGGACTAGGATTGTAGAAAATGTGTTATTAAAAAGGAAACATATTTATTGGACTATAAAGAATAGAGGCAATTGAAAATCTGGCAACTCTATGTTTAGAACTACCAATGTGGCCTCTCACTCATGATTAAACAAATGTTAAATGTAGTAAGGGGTGGCTTGTTGCTTCCAATGTGGCCTTAGTTACACTCGGGGATGCATGCACTAACGCACAGAGAAAATGAATCAATTTAGGAGAAAAGAAATGAAGAAATAAAGGAAATGGAGCAGAAGTATTATCCACACAAACAGCTAAATTAGGATAAATATTAGTACTATCACCAATAATCATAAGCCTAATTCTACTTGTGCTCTACAGAGGTGGACAAGAGTAGATTTATAGTAGTTCCTATGGAAAAGATTATGATAATCCTATATAATAAAAGTCCAGCGACCGAAACAGTGGAACGACCAGAATGACCAGAGACCAGAACACCATGGCGCCTCGCCCAGGCTGGTACCTCCCCTCGGGGAGCAGTTAAGGGTGATCAGGAAGGCAGGAAGAGTGGCTCAGGGAGATCAGGCAGACAGGCGAGCAGTTAGGAGCCATCAGGCCTCAAGTTAATCAATAATAATATAAGAGTAAATCCTGTGTTCTGCACACTGACAACTGTAAATGTACTTCATGGGCCTATCTATGAACTTTGTGACAGAACAGGGATGGCAAGCAAGTGGCCTGAGTAGCTACCCTCTCTGCAGTCCTTGGGAAGCTGTGACAGTCATCAGTTTTCTTCACAGAGCCTGGGCTGTAGGCTGGTGGAAATGAGAAGTTCTTTACAGGCTGTATCTGATGGTGCCCATGGAAGGTTTTTAAATGGGAGGAATTGGATTCTTGTACAGAGAGGGAGTTTTCAAGTTAATTCAGGATCACATCAAAAATGAGTTGAGGAATTTAAGAAAATTAGGTATGGCTCCTATACAAGATTCCTACAATTCCCTAAGCGATACATACTCATTTGCTTAAGGTGGTCTATATTTCTGTTATTGTACAACAGGAGAGGAACTCTGTGTATCTATGGTGGCTTTAAGTTTCACATTTTGAGTGTATGTTCAGAGCATCATTCGGTACCTCTGAGGAGCAGCATTTGAAAGTGTCTTTACATGATGTCTAAGAGAAGTAGAATAAAACTCCTCTGAAGGTATTGATCATGTTACTTGGGAAAGCTCTAATAATTGAGATTTGTCAGGCAGGATAAAGAACTGGCTTCCTTTGGCGTCATGTTCAAAGCAACCGTGAAGGAGTGGATAAAATTAAGGCAAAAAATATCAGGTAACTCCATCCTGTTTTATAAAGCCATAGATAACTGACAATTGGGAGTTATTTGAAAAAAGCAAATAACTGTGTGGCAGACTTTCCATGGCTTTTGTAACACTAGACCTTCACCAGAAAAATGTGCCTGTATTTCTTTCCATTTTCCCATCATTTAAATTGGATCATTAAATATTTATAAAGGGAAGATGAGATAAAATTATTTTACCTTGAGCCATAATAATCAAAGAAATCTGTTTTAATTTGGTTCTCTGATCTGAATGTTTCCAGTCAAGAAACGCAGCGAGTTAATTCATTCTGACTTATGTGAGGAGCGCTTTTTTAAACTGCAACACCCTTTTAGTAGAGTCTAATCTTGCCTAACTCTTAATATAATCCGAAAGACTCATAACTAGTGATTGTTGGGTATCTGTTTAAATTTATTTTGTAACACTTTTTTATTTCTTTGGTTTGATTCTAATTTGGAAAAGGTTGATATTCATTTCTTTTTCACATTGGAGAACCACTCATTCCTTAAAAGTCTGCTTTTGAAGAGTGTCTTCCACAGTGAATATGTGAATTGAAAACATCACTTTTTAGTGGATCAGTTTGGCCAAACCCTATGCATGGGGTCTTTGGGACATAGCACTGTGAAATTTATTTACAACCAGTAGTGGGGGTTTGCTTGCAAACAGTATGATTACACTGCTCTCACTACCTTGAATTTCCATTAAAATTAATTAATTAATAATGACTATGCACTGTACATCTCTACCTTCATACATACATTAAACACGTATTTATTTCCTTGTGGGGGTGAACACGATGCTCTTTGTAAAGGGGATAAGAAAATGAACAAGATATGGATTTTGCCTTAAAGAAAAAATGAATCTAAAATGTATAGTACACCTACCTTGTGTCATACTCTAGACTGTATCTTCCTTACAACTAAAATGGTTCTTAAGAATAATATTGAAACTTTGTCAACTGATAAAATGGCCCTGTAAGTTTTCTCTCAATGCATCTTCATTTGAATATCTTCACACTTGTGGATTTTGTTATTTCTCTATATATTAATGGGAGAAGGAAGCTGTGTCCCCATCCCTTCTCTTCCTTTATTCTAAAATTAGGGAGGAAAAGAGTCTCACATTCATCTAATCTAATTTCTCTCTACCCTACCCCCCATCATTATTTTAAAGAATTCAGTCAGTCAAAGATTTGCACTGAAGAGGCTATTTCTAGACTTCTGCTGCTGTAGATGGGGGTGGGTGAGTGTGGGTAGGCAGAGAAAACCTGACTCCAAGGACAGGCTTTCCTTTGTACCTCAATGGACAATCAACAGACTAACTCAGGAAAGGAATTCCAAGTATAGTTGTCTTAATAGGCTAAAATTGAAAAGGGTGGGTGATGAGGAGTGGGACAGAGGAAAGAAGGAGTGAAAAGGGAGAGAGAAAGGCAAGGAAAGGCTACATGAATGTGCTTTGTGAAATCTTCTTCTTGGAACTTACATCTTATTATAATATCTATTTAAGCACAATTTCAAATCAGTGTTTAAATCAGTAGCTGTTCCTGTTTTAAATCCTTTTTAGCCCTATATATCACGTTAGTAAGGGTGGAAGGAGGCCTTAATAATCAAACAGTCCTCCTATTCAATAATTCAAATCACATTTTAAGTTATTCTAATATATTTGGTTATTAGACAGTTTTACTGGAAAAATAAAATTAAAACAAGTACCTGATCATTTCTGTTTTTATGTCAACACTACAAGGAACAGTTATGGAAATGGAAATGAAATATATTTGCAATACGAGTGCTTTGAAATAAATGCTAATAAGAAAGCTTAGGGAAGAATATTTTATTTCAATAGAAGAAAAAAAAAAACACCAGTTGAACTTTGCTCTTGTCTTTTGTTTCAACATCATGTCTCTTTGTCCCTCCTCCTCTTGTAATAAATATTCTCTTGCAAGCCCCGTTACTGACAATAATGTAGGTGAACTCTGCACCGTGTACATCTGTCATTATTAATGACCATGGGAGAGAGAAACGATAACGCACTGTTTTAGGAACCAAGAGGGCAAAACGCAAGAAATTTCCTTTAGCGTTTTCTGCTGAAAGAATCTATTTGCATTTATTCCTTCTAAATTCAGAAACAAGCCTCAGTAGCAGAATAGAAAACAGCCCTCCTATTTCTAACTGGGGTTGAAAATTGAAATGTGTTAATACAGGAGACACTTGTTGCTATATGAAGGTTTTTATGAAAACCATACTATATTCAATGTTTTAGGCCTATAATACATATCATCTTTATAAAGCTAATGCTATAAGAAATTTTATTGTAGAAAACATTTCTTTTACTCACAGGCTTAAATAACTTTCAATATGACTAAACCCCAAATACTTATCACACTCACTAGTTTATAAAGTGTATATTTATTTTAAAGTGGGCCTTGGATTCTAAAAAAAGCCTTAAAATATTATGTTTGTATTATCAAAATATAAACCAAATACTCTAAAGACAAAGGAAATGATAGAGATATATGATTTTTTTAAGAACAAAGAGCCCTTATTCACTTCTTAGAAAAATGAGAGGATGATTGTGTTCATGCTGGCCTGGAAAGTAGCTATAAAAACCTGTCTTAGACACTTTCTACTGGAGTGACAGGTAATATTCTCTAATAAAATAAAAATATACCAATTCATGCAGACATTTTATTTCAAACTAATTCTTAAATAACAACTTTCTATCTGCTCTCAACTTTTACTACTATTAAAATATTTTACTTCTCCTTAGCATTGAAGCCAATGAAATGTTGTCATGAGGGTTATTTTGGTTTGTTGGAAATGGATTTTTCCAGAACATAAAGTTTAAGGTTTCGATAGACTGGGAGGACTCAGTTAAAGCCACTAACATGCTCTGCAAAGTCTCTCTTTTCTTCCCGTTGTCTCCTGACACTGTTTCATTGACATGTGAAAAGTCTAGAAACTCCAGCTTTTGTCAATGTTATAGCCTACCCTGTTGTTAGTAGTTTTTTAAGACAGTACAAAGGAATATTAGAAAAAATAATGTTGTCTTTTAACAGATTTTTACACCACCATAAAATATCCACACATTTTTAAATATTCCTTCTCCAATTCCCAAACTGAAATATACTTTTCCAAATGTAATGACAAGTATAAATGTAATCAGATATGCCAATGAATATTCTAGGAGTAACTCCAGATTTTTTCGTCTGTTTAAATGATAAATCCTGCCAAATAATAAACAAACCAAGCAAAGAACCATAAAGCATGGAGAGTCAGAATTGGGCCCTCCACATCTGCCTAAAAAATGTCAGTCTCCTCCAGATACTACCCTAAAGAATTGCCCAAAATCTCATTTGATCTGAGAAATATTCTACTACCAAATCTTAAGGAAAGCAATCCCCTTCATTTTTGTGTACATAGTTCAATGCGTGAATGAATGAATCAAAAATAGTGATATTCCAACACCATAATTTTTAGCTACCAGAGTCTGTATTTATGTTCTAAAAAATTTTATTTACATTTGTTTTTAAGAAAAATTGAACCCAGGGAAACACTTTTTTTTAATTGTATGTTTCCAAATAATCAATATGAAATTATCTTCAAATGCATTTTTTAGTTCAAATGTAAACATACTGAAGGGGGCATCAGGCTTTGCGCTGAGTGATGGTCCCTTGTAGTTAACCAAATGATCCCAGAACTTCTCTTGTTATAAAAAGGAAAGGGAAGGGGTGAGGTTTAGTAGAAAAAGAATTAATTTTTGTTTGTTTGTTTTTACAAACCTTCCTTCCTCTTAGTCTCTCATTACAATTTTCAGAGTGAATCAAACTATCCCACCAAAGCTCATAGGAAATAAAACCTTGTTTGACTTTTGGGGTGTGGGCAGCTGTAGGGAACATATTCCTCTGTGTCCCAATTATGCCCTTGTTCTTATCTCTTCCAACTTGTTCATGCCCAGATGACAGAATCAGGCCAACTGCATTTGTTTCCATTTCTCTCTGTTATTGTTTTTGCAAACAGACTCCCCTCCTCAGTATGATAAAGGAACCTAAGCCTTAAATTTTAAGTCACTAAAACTAAAAGAAGAATTTATAACATCTCAGGGACATAAAATCATTCAATTCAACACACTGTTCTGAATCAAATTAGTATGAAACGCTTTATTCTTAAGTCTGCAAAAACATTGTGATACTAAATATTCAATATTATCAGTCAGACAAATTGGCTCAGGTCAAATGAGCAAATCTAAAAAATGAGACTGCTAAATTTCTCGGCTTGATAGCTTCGTAATAAATAATGTGCTTCTATTCAATCTGTACATTAAGTCTTTTATGTGGCCTTAAGGCACTCTCTGATGGCTATGCCCATTACAATGTAGCCATAGAAACTGACACATTTATTTCTTGGATTAGTGTGCCATTGAAAATATTAATATGATGCAGTAAATGGGGACTTAATCTAATCTACTGATGGTAGGATGAAGTTAGTAAAAGGTTGAGTGCCCTTACGGAGAAAGATTATATCTGCAGAGAGAAGCTTGTTATTGGTTACAAGGATCAACTAAACAGACTATGACATATTATGCACTTTCTACATTTAAACAGACTTTGTCAAACTCGGCAGGGAAGCTTTTGGCAAGCTGAAGAATGCTTTTTCAGATATACAGTCAAAGATTTCGATTTTCAAGCAGAAACCTTTCATCTACAAGCATACCCATAAGACCTCAGCTCTCCCAACACTTTGGGAAGCAAGCATGGCATCCTGGGCCAAGCTGCCGTGCCCCAAACCTTCTCATGACATTTGCTTTGTTTTGATTTGGAGGCATTTGCTTAGCCTTTCATCTTTGCTAAGGATTAAAATTTTTAAAAAGCAGAAGAACTTCATCAAAGAAAGTGATGGTTATTTAACATATTCTAAGGAAATGCAGTCAATCAATTTCACTGTTGATTTTGTTCATTTCTAACTGAAAATCGGATATCGATACATATTCCTTTTGTTGTGGAATCGATCACATTTTGACTCTGGAGTCTCCTAATAATTCATAGGACTCCAGGTCTGTCCCCCTTTTACTCTGCAGCACACTACATAAATTTCAAAGATATATTCTGACAGATGAGGCATTGTTGAAAAGCAAAGTACAGCACTTTGTCCTTGAAATGTTAACATGTAATGCCATAAAGTATTCAAATAATAATTTACTCAATCTTTCGGGGTAATTAATTAAAATGCTCATGATGTTGGAGAAAATCACCTTGAGCTTAGAAAACTGGAAAGCCCCTCTTTCCTCTCTGCATGCAAGCTGCCCAGCAGACCTACCACATGCTTTCCCAGTTATGGGGTTTGATTTCAGAAGATAATAAATAGCCAGGATCTAATTTTGCCATGTCACAACCGATTATGTTTCACAAGAAAAGGTGGAGTGCTCACCTACCAGATGAAGGTGAAATATAAAACCACTTTTATTTATGTCATGTGTCCAAATTCGACTCAACCTGGCCCTGGGTATTGGGAGTGTGTGGACTTCCACTGTCATGCGGATTTATGTACCTCAAGAAAGTGTCAAATATAAACATAAATTTAACCACAGGGATGGAAACCTTTATTATAAAGAGAGTAAAACACATTTTTGACATCTAATATAAATTATTTTAATGTGTTTTTTACTACTTCTCAGAAGGTCACACGTAAAGAATAAGACATGAAACAGATACAGCCTATGACTGTATCTTCATTCAGGTGGTGATTAGCAGTTTAATTTAGGCCCAGACTTATTTCTAAAGGTATCTTTTTTACTTTCAAAGTTAATTTTAGCTCACTATCTGAATCAAGTGCATTATACAGTAGCTCAATTGTATACTTATCTATGTATAAGTGACGATGAAAAAAAATATATCATAAAAATTTATATTTCCAATGGGAATGTGATCATTCTTTGAACCTTCAAGTGAAATGAGAGGCTGTAGGCATTTTCTGGATAAGTTAGGCCAAAAATATGTTTTTGAGTCATGAATATAACTGCTCTAGAATTACATTTTGGTTGTAGAATGAGAGGCAAAGTTTGAACATCAGAGTTCCTGTTTCTGTTCATGTCAGGAGGATAGAAACAGAAGGCTGATAACAATAGATTAACAAGCCCTGGGTATTACTCAGCCGTTCCCCTCAGTTGGATAGGCTTTGGGCAGAATTTTAATGACTAAAAAAATTGCCTATGATGAATAAGGATGTCATTTTCAATTAACATGAACAAAGGATCATTCCCATATTTGGCAAATGAGGTAGCTGTGGTGTAAGAAAAGCCAGAGTGTTCACAGACAATGCATCATCTCTTGCAAATCAAAACACACTGATGATGTTTGGATACCCTTCCACAGCGACATGGCTACAGTTTTTTGGAGACGGGTATTAGCCACAAGTTATAGATAGCACGGATAGCCTCCTATTAACTAAAGAAGAATTCTGAGTTTAGTATTAACTGTTAGTGAAATAACATATTTAAACCTAAAAGGACTGCAAAATGTGTTAGCACCCAAGTTTATTTAAGATAAAATAAGTATAGGCCTAAAAATAACTCATAATAGTATTCCATGACCAACTGGAAATTGAGATCTTAATAAAGCTTAACCTCAGTGAACTCACATTGCAAAAAGCCTGCTAAGAGAGCCTAATGCTGACAGTTCACATGGCAGACACACTCAGGACAAAGCATACAGGGTTAGGGTTGTATGTCACAGACATTATCTCTCAGTCACTTCCTGTTGTGTATTTTCTCACTTTGGGGTTATGTCAGGAGAATAAAACAGAAGACTCAGAAGACTGATAACAATAGATTAACAAGCCTCTTATTACTTAGCCATTCAGTTGGTTCTGGGACCCACATAGTGATGTCTTTTATCCCCTCAGTAAATCTGGGGATTCAGTCAGAATTCCTGCAAGTCCCTCAAGTAGTCCTACTAAACAGTGGTGCCTGTTGGAAGTGACTTCTCAGATTTAATGACTACCATGGGATTCCTTTCATTCCTTAGTGGCAGGTAAGAGCTTTTGGGAAACAAGACAAGCCTTACTTAATTCAAAGCCCTGGCCATCAGTTCTGTGAACAAATACTGCCATCCACTCTGGGAATGGAAGACTTCTGTCCAGCACTGTCCAGTGATGGCTCCTCAGACTAAAGTCCCCCACTAGACTCAATTTGCTGTCATTGACATGGTCAGGTGCTTTCCTTGCACTATGGCCAAATACGAAATAATTATTTCCCAAGTGTGTTCTACTGGGTTACGCAAAGTTATACAAATAACAATCCAGCATGACTTCTTAGAGCTTTTTATAAGCTAAAACATAGTGAATTTCTGAAAGGAATGTATGTTATGATGTTTTGATTTGTTAGACCTAGGAAAACTTTGCTCTCAGGAGCAACTGTTGAAAATGTCACAACATACTCATATTCCCAGTAAACAGTCCATAAAATTCTATTGTAGGCAGCTGAAGTAAAATTACCATCAGCATATTAGTTACACGGTAATTTTTAAAGTTTTGCCTCAATCTAAGAGCTTTCCAGTAGTACCATCATCTAAGAACCAAATTGCCTAAAGACATATTTCTCAGGATGTATCCCTGTAATTAGGCAGATCATGACTGTATGCTCAAGTCTCTATTATCCAAACCAACCATTCTGCTCTCTGACTCTCCTAACCACTGGTCTATCTCTTTCCATACCTTCTCAGGTCAATGTGTTGAAGAGCCATCCATACTCTGGGTCTGGATAGTCTCAATTCTTCTCCGTCCTCAGTCCACCATTATCTGACTTGGAGACTCAGTACTCCATTAAAACTATTTTCATCAAGCTGCTGATGGTGTCCATATTGGCAATTTTTTTTACCATGTATCAGTCTTTATCTTATTATAATGTTCACTATTAAGAGCACACTCTCTGGAACTCTCTGTTCTCTTGGCTTCCATGACATTACTCTATCCTGGTTCTCTCTGTTATTTCCTTCTTTCTTTCTTTTTTTTTTTTTGAAATCTCTTCCTATGTTTATCACAAAGCTCAGGCTGCCCTTTGAGTCCATTCTTGGCCTATTATTCTTCATTCCCAATAAGCTCTTCTTGGATAATACAGATAGATCTGGGTTTTAGCATCTCTCTTATAAGGTTGTTATAAGAATTACATAATTCATGTACTCAGCACAGGGCTTCATTCATGCCAGGTACATGGTATCAATCAATGTTGTTATCATGTTGGAAATGATTTTCTTTCTCAGTGACTAGCATCCAACCAATCATCCACATCTGATTTTTTTCCCTCCTGCATACATCACCAATCTTTCCATTGATCTCTGCCATGATAGATCAATGCTGCCACTTCATTCTCCCTTCATTTTTATCTAGATCAATGGTTTTTAAAAGTTGTTCCAGCAAGCCCTAGGATTCTTCTTTTCCATCTCCAGTATTTATTAAATTTTAGTGTAAGATTTGTTCTTATTTTTAAAGCTTTTGCCACTATTTTAAAAAGTTAGAAAATTATCAGTCTGATGGTTCTCAAATTGGTATTCCCACTTCCCATCCTGTTCTTAAAAAATCTACTCCCTATATTGAAGCCAGAATAATCTCTCTAAAATATAATTCTGATAGGTCACTTCTTTAAACACACACACACACACACACACACACACACACACACACACACAGCTTTAAATTGCTTTGTATAAACATCAACAAATAATGCCAAGCTCTTGGACATAACTCATGAGGCTGGAGTCTAGTCCCAGCCCTCACAGCTCTGGTTCTAGCAAAACCAATGTGCAAGCAGCTCCCCAAAGTTCAAGATGATTCACACCCACACCATGGCTCTTGCTGGTCTCTCCCCATTTCTTCATGTGGCTAATTCTTATTGATCTTTCAATTCCTAGCATCTCCTCCAGGAAGTCCCCCTTGAAGCTGAGGCTGGATGGGAGCCTCCCGTTGTCCTCCCTGTGCGTTATTCTCCATTAGCTCAGTCTGCAATATTGTAATTCCATATCTCTGTGTCCATCTGCCCCTTGACTGTGAGCTTTTCTAGACAGTGACCATATTCTATTTCCCTTTCATTCTCCATGCCTAAAACAAAATAAGTGCCCTAAAAGTGCTGCTCTGATTTAACGGTGTGTACTTGAGAAGCATAGTGGAAAGAGCATTGGACAGGATTGGCAAGCAGTTGGATACAAAAAACAAGTATCTTGAAGTGGAATCTGAGGCTGTGCCTGAGCAAGCAGGAAAAGTCAAAAGATCTATCAGCACTTCCGTCAAGGGCATGGGATGGGGTCATGGTAGAACTTGTCCAATTGACACTTCCATCCTTCCTGTGTACGTGCTGAGGTGACAGCCTTCTTCTGATTCTGGTTTCATTATTCACTGCCTGAGCTTCATTTCTCTAGAACAGTGTTCACTGCGAAGAAATAATGTAGGTGAAAGCATTTATAGAACTTAAAAGTCCTTGAACAGACTGTGTCTATTCTTATTATAATTCCCGGTAGAATCAAGCAAAGTTGGTAACTGCTCAGTCAACACCCATTAAATGAGTATTGTGTACTGTGTTATATCTAGACATAGATGAAGTGCTGAGTATGTTACTTCTATTTGAAATATTTCAGTTGCTACAAATCCTTTTGAGCCAACTCTTGTGAATGCTGTTACTTCAGTAAATAGATCTTTTAAATCTAATAAAATAATTAAATATATATAGCTATGTCTACAAACTTTATAATGAGGAGTATATTTCTAGAACAGTGGTTGGCAAACCACGGCTTGTGAGCCACATGCGGCTTTTTGGTGCCTTGAGTGTGACTCTTCCACAAAACACCACGGCCTGGGCGAGTCTATTTTGAAGAAGTGGCATTAGAAGAAGTTTAAGTTTAAAAAATTTGGCCTTCAAAAGAAATTTCAATAATAGTACTCTTGATATTTGGCTCTGTTGACTAATGAGTTTGCCGACCACTGGGCTAGAAAATTCTCTCTTGTAAGGTATAAATTTTTCTGCTCAGTTTCACTTGCACCTAGGACCTGTTTGCTTAAAAATACACTCTCGCTTCTGTATATATGGTTTTAATTAAATCGTAAAGTTTTTTGGTAAGTTGAGTGTCTTAGCTACAAATCTTATTTTCTTTCTTATTAATTCAACTTTTGTAAAGCAACTCAGAAGAAATAAATTATAGACTTGATCGACTTTTATTGGTGAGTGCCAGTAACAAAGCTTTTCTCAGAAAATGTCATATCCTTTGCACTTACTCATCAGCTTGTCACATTAAAAAAGAAAAATATTCACTTGTAACAAAATTTTCAAAATTGATGATAAATTGTTTACTAAAAATTATGATAAGCATAAGAAAACAATACAATAAAGCATTATTCTAACTTTATTAAAATTAGATGTTTTACAGATTCTGTAAAGCTCAATATATTCAATGTCTCTAATAATGTAAATATTTATGCTTAAAGAAAAATAAAAAAGACAATGGAAAGGCACAAACTAAAGCAAAAGTTACTTCTGGAAGTTATTGGAAGAAAAAGTAGTTTTTATTTTGTTTACTTTTGTATTACTTATAATAAATGCAATAATAAATATCAAAATTATTACATAATTACTAGAGGCCCAGTGCATGAAAATTCATGCACAGGGGAGGGGGGTGTCCCTCGGTCCAGCCTGCCCCCTCTCACAGTCTGGGAGCCCTCAGAGGCGAGAGGCAATCAGGGGAAAGCAACACCCCCATAACACCACTGCCAGCAGTGCAAGTCTTGCTAGCCCTGATTACATTAACCTCGGGCGGTCCTGGGTGGCTGGGAAGCCAACATCCAAGGCTTGCCTGTGCCTTGGAATGGCCCTGGGTGGCTGGGCAGCTGACATCTGAGGCTTGCCTATGCCTTGGGCTGACCCTGGGCAGCCGGGAAGCCAATGTCTGAGGTTTTCCTGTGCCTCGGGCTGGCCCTGGGCAGCTGGGGGGCTGAGGGGACTGGGAGATTCTGGAGACAGGCGTGCAGAGCATCCAGACCTGCTTGGGGGTGGGCCTGGCTGTGCCGTGCACCTGCTGCCCCAGTGGGGCTGAGGGGACTAGGCGCCACCATCTTGTGGCTTTGGGTACCACCATCTTTGAATTAGCATATTCCCTCCTTATTGGCTGTGGGTCCTGCCATCTTTGTGAGGGCATGGTGGTCAATTAGCATATTCCCTCTTTATTAGATAGAATTGGGTTTGAAAAGATTTTTAATAATAATGAGATTTTTAGTTGTTATAATAAGTCATAATAATTGGGTTTAAAAGACTGTAATTAATGTTTTCTAAATAAGACAAACTAATAATTGGCATGCATCATGATATAGAAAGATTTCTGAATTGGGAAGAAATACACAGACTGTACTTTTAACAGGCCTACCATTTCTAAAGAATGAGTAGTATTCTTTGAAGTTATCTAAGTCCCCAAACAGGCACACATTTTCACAGACAACTCTTATAAGGGACACACTTTCTTCTGGTTTCTAGAGAAAGGACACTCAAAGAGCCTTTTTGTCTCATGGATATCACTATATATGGTAGTAGCACAAAAAAAGCCCACTGCCACATTATATCCCAATATAATGGAACAGGGGAAGACTAGATAATGATGTCTTCTCCTAAGATTTAGATACTATTATTCAAATTTTACTAACATTTGCATATTTTTCTTTTTACTGTACATCACTAACTTATATCCTCATGATGCAAATTTCTTAGACAGCCCATCATGTTCTAAGAGCCTGCAGGCAGAAATTATATCTGATCATTATTGTCTTTTCTGTGGTTTTGCTGATTTTTGTTGAATTAAGTAATTGAGGTCACTTGTTTTAAGACAGAATTTGACCTTGCAATTAGATACATAGAGGAAACATTTGCTTCAAAAGTCAGTATTTTTTGGCTTTCCATAGAAATTTCAGTGATATGTTTTGCCCACATTCCAAAACATCAAAAAAATTACACATGAGATTGCTAATATTTGCTTCAAGAAACTCCCTTGCATTGTCAATCTTGACTTTAGGTGCATTCAATTCTCTCAAGAATATCCTGCAAGAAAAGTCATATTAAAAATAACGAGAAGCAGATTCTTGCATATTCCTTGAAAACAAGCCTTAGAAAGGTGAAATAAATTAACATTTCCTTAGGTGTTCTCACTGAACCAATGGTTTGAATATTTAGGTAGACATGCTGGTTATTATCACTTTGCTTCAAAAATTGTAGAATATATATGTGGAGATGTATTTCTATCAGCTCCCTCATTTGACACATCCCTATTCGGTCATTTAATAGCCACATGATTTTAAATAATTCACTTAAGTGCTTTAATCCTCAGTTTCTTTAACTGTAAAATGAAGATCCAAACATCCCACACCCTTAATCCAAAGTGTGGTTATATGTTTCAAACATATGTAGCAAATGCCTTGAAAATGATAAGTGGCAATGTCAATTAAAGCATAATCTCATTATCAGTTGCTATAAAAAAATAAATTGAATAAAAGGAATAAATTGAAAAGTAATGTCTCTTTCATGCTCTTATTTTCACCTGGTGAAATGGACTAATATGGTTAAAAATGACTTTAATTAGTTTAATTTTTAACACACATTAGCACTCCTAGTATTAGTGGTTTGAAGAGCTTTTGTTTGATCGTTAATATGCAGGTAATTACTAGCCCATCTTAATCCCCTTTGCACTTTGTTGATTCACTTTTTTACTCACTGAAAACCAAAGCTAAATGTCATAACAATTACAGCCAGTACATACCCTCAACTTAGAAGTCAGTTCCTCTCACCGTTCATGGAATGCAGAATAGTGAAACTGCATTAAAATCCAGATTGCCCTGTATGTAATCTCCTAGAATTTTCAAACTCCGTCACACACTCTCACACACACATTATGAGTCTATATTTTAGATAAACGATTAAAACTCCACCCAGAATTCTACTAAGATAGGTGCTCCTGCTTTATAGGCAAAGGTCATAACGTAATTTCTGGTAATTGCAGAGAAAATAAAAGATCATAGAAGCACAGGGTTTCCCAGGAGGAGCCACTTTCTGTGGACTCTTGTGGATGTGTGACCCCCCCCAGCGAATGGCCTTCTGTTCTCTCC
This sequence comes from Lasiurus cinereus, assembly GCA_011751065.1. Taxonomy (NCBI): domain Eukaryota; kingdom Metazoa; phylum Chordata; class Mammalia; order Chiroptera; family Vespertilionidae; genus Lasiurus; species Lasiurus cinereus. The sequence continues at coordinate 3,886,688 of JAAGEH010000040.1, forward strand.
ATCCTTGTCCCACTGGTGTGCGCTGAGCATAAATCTAGAGGCATCTTACTAAGGTTGAAACATTTCTGTTCGACATTCTTGGGGCCTAAGGTGTCAGTTTACTAATGTGAAAACTTAATCTAAGCAAGTTATTAAGGGGACACGTCTGGAGGGCTCTCCCAGGTGAGATGCAGGTTTTCCGGTGGCCGCCAACTGTAGCTGATGTGTCAGCTTTTGTGTGAGGATTTGACCATGACGGGAGGTGCCCAGGGCCATATGTGAGGGAGCACCTGAGGCTCAGGAGGCCTGCTCGCACCTCCAGGTCAGGTGTCCCTAATGTGGTGCCCTCTCTGGGATGGTTCTGACCATTGGACCAAGGTGATAACCTAACAGGTGTGTGACTGCACTGGTGTGAGCTTACAACAATGCCGCTGGTTTCAACCCCAGTCTGTGGGCCGCCAAAGAAGCCTTGCTAATAAATTTCACAGGTGTTGGAATTTACAAACAGCATGAAGTCCTCTGGCCCTGTGTATGTGGCCAGAGTGAGTTTTGCAGCAACAGCTACTAACCTTTGCTAAACACTCTGCTTCAGGCAGCCTGGGTGATGTTTTTATACAATTTCTATCATTTAATCCTCACCATAGACCCTATAAAGGAAACCCTATTGCTTCCATTTTGCAGGTGAGAAAACTGAGGCACAGAGAAGAAAAGAAACTTGCCCAAAGTGTTCTCTGATGCCTCTCGAAGCTCCATGCCTAGGACTCTCTCTTATTTGGGTCCATCCTCCACCAGCACTGCTGAGAAAACCCATCTAGATAATTCAAATAACTTGACAGCACTCAATTTCTGCTGTGGCCTTGACTAAATGGCTGGGCGGGCTGGCAGAGAAGCCCCAGTGCTTTTCTGAGGAATTGAAAATAAACTAAGAAAACTTCAAAAATATATAAGCAGTTTCATGAACATGATTTTAATATTTTGTTTCATGCGCCTAATAAAAGTTATCTTCGATACCACTTACACCAGTGGTTTTCAAGCCAATTTGTAAGTTTCTTCATGATAAATATCTAAACTTGGATCAAAATGTAACATGTATTTTTGTCTTAACCGAGATGAATGACTTTTGGCACTACCTGGCCAGGGGGAGCATTGATGAGACCTGACAGGTGAAGCAGCCAGGAAGTGCCGCTGAGCAGCTGATCCTATTGCAGCTAAGTTAGAAGGTTCAGGAGCAACTCTGGGGCCAAGTGAAAGAAAAAGGGCAGCTACTGGAACTGCCCAAAATGTGACGGGGAGAAAGCCCACAGCCAGGTTCAGCAGCGTGGGGGATGAGCTCGGGAATGGTGTTACTGTGGAAAAGTCTTCTTGCAATTTCCTAAAACTTTGTTTTCAAGGCATTGACCTCTTAATTCTTCAAGTACAATGTCAGAAATTCTGGAATATTTGCTTGCACATGTGAACCAGAAAGGTTAAGAGTGAGTGACTGAAAATCTAGTGCTAAGAATGTATTTTCTCTTTCACGCTATTCTCTCTAAATGTGTTCTTTTTCCAGCATAAACTTGTTTTTTTTTCCAACCCTGAACTTTGTGAAGTCAGGAACTCTGCCTCCTTGTACCCTGCTGACATTATATTTGTGAACGATGGAGCAGGGTGATAGAAGGCAGGCCCATTCTGAAAGCCTGCACACTCTCTGCTTAAAATAAAGCTTTCAAGTTGCCTGAAACAGCAATGCTGGTGTTTGTTAGAGCCATGTCAGAATCCTAATAATGATGATAATACACTTATGAGTCGGGCAGGAAACTTCTCTGGTTCGTCAAGATGCATGGATGTGAATGCCTGGCTCTCTCCTTCAGGCTGAGCTATTTCCCCACTCCCTGGATCTCAGCTGCCCACCTCCAGTGACTTTGATTGCCAACTCCTTTCCCAACTTATGATCTAAGACATGCCCTGCTAGTGCACTTGACCCTTGAACAACACTGGTTTGAACTGTGTGGGTCCAACTATACCTGGATTTTTTTTTTCAGTAAATACATACAGTACTGTAAATGCATTTTCTTAAGAATATTTTCTTTTCTGTAGTTTACTTTATTGAAAGAGCACAGCACATAATATGTATAACAAACAAAATGTGTGTTAATCAACTGTATATTATTGGTACGGTTTCCAGCCAATAGATTGTATTACTAGTTAAGTTTTGATGGAGTTAAAAGTTACTCATGGACTTTGTACTGCGTGAGAGTCAGCACCCCTAATCCTCACATCGTTAAAGGGTCTGCTGTACATTAAATATTGGAGAAACATTTTATCCTGTGTTACTTTAATATAAACTCAAGTTTCCATTAGCCAAAATGGTTCAGGGATAGCTCAATTTTGAAAAGTGACATTTTCGGTTAAGATAGAACTGGTTAAAACCAGGCTCAGTGTCTGCTCTAAGTTTTGGCCCTTGAATCTACTTTGCTGTGCTTTCTACCATTAAATTGATGGAGTTATAATGGATCCTGGAGAGGTAAGCAATAAGTGACAACACCATTAGGCTTTTTAATTTGGTGTCTGTAATAACTCTAGTTGCTTTTATCCTCAGGACCTCTTGATATTATGGAGCTGACTCTCTAACAACTACATGGAATCCCTTGATTCTTTGGACAGGAAAGAGTTTTATTTATTTAAACATATTTCCACTTATTTCAGGGGAAGGGAGAGGGAGAAAGAGATAGAAATATCAATGATGAGAGAGAATCACTGATCGGATGCCTCCTGCATACCTCCCACTGGGGATCTAGCCCAAAACCTGGGCATGTACCCTGACAAGGAATCAAACTGTGACTTCCTGGTTTTAAAGGCAACACTCAACCACTGAGCCACACTGGTCAGGCCGGCTTTAGATCAAGCCCTTAGTGTTAGAGAAAAGAGAAATATGTAACTTGTCCCACATCATGTGGTTTGTCCAATAATTAGCATCTAAGTCCTAAGGTTCCATTTCCATCTTCTTTCTACCACAGTAAGCTACAAATAGGACCACTGAAGGAGTTGATTTCATTATAATTACTAATGAGCAACAAAAGTATAAGACGTTACCTGGAAGATAGACACTAAAGTTTTTAGTACCAAATTAACAATTATTTTGTTTCGAAAAGCAATTGATAAATTTAAGCACTGAGTAAAATCAGAGTATGCAATCAATTATCTGAATATTCCAGAATACTGGACATTACAGACTTATATGAATATATATACCTGTAGAGTATTGGCATTTGACTCAACTGTAATTTTCAAATGGGGAAGAAATAACTCTGTTAGCATCTGACAGCAGGAAACACCTAAGGTGATTATATTTTAACTAATATAGTTAACTAGTTTTAATATAGTTAACTATATTTTAATATATATATATATATATATATATATATATATATAATGTCAAAACTTTATGAGATAGCCTAATATGTAGTTGTTCCAGTGTAAGTAAGTTTGTGAGTGAAATAAAACAGTAAAGAAATTTTCATTAAAGAGGGTAACAGACTGTACCATATGGTTCTCAAAGTCAACCAAATCTCTTTTTGGAAGACTCTCAAAGACCATAAACATTGGCTTTTTTCTTTCTTTTTCTTTCTTTTTTTTTTTAGGAGAATATTTCTCTTTGTATTGTAAAAGAAAGGTTTCTTGATTTGTAGTTAAATGTAAATGTATTCCACATTTGAATATATGGCACTCCAGTTTCCATTTAAAGACACCGAATGGAGTTGCATCATTTTTCCCCATAAAAAGCAATTACGGAGAAAAGAGCTTGTGAGTGAATTATTTGAAGTAGAAAATCTCAAACAGCCTCTTTCAGGGAATAGGAGCTCCAACATTGGGTGACATAATGCCCAGGTTGCTACAGACACAAACACGCCGTTAATATTGTGTTTTCATTTTCTTTCTCTTTGACAAAGATCACAGATACATATCCGCCATCCGAAAACACACACACCTAATTCCACAAGCTGTTCTAATGAAGTCTTTTGAATTATTATCAATGCTCGAACATTAAAAATTCATCAGCAGGAGAGAGGGGTGCTTTCTGTTTGTGGTGTACTGGGTTTAAACACAACCGGCTAAGAATGGATGATTGTCCCGAGGAAGCACCGCTGACAGCCATCAGCAGGTCAGGGCGAATGGTGTATGGAAAAGGTAATAAGAGCTTCAGGAGTATATTTCACCCATATAATAAAGTAATTGTGAAAGTGTAATTGCAGCCTGGCCCCATGCCATAGTAGAGTAAGGAATGAGATGGTAAGAAAATAGGAGATTCGCAGAATTATTTTGTAAGCCATTTCAGCAACGACTAGGTCCCAGCATATGCAGCATTCGTCAGAAAACTCATTTCAAAGTGCACTGCGGTGTTTACCTTTCGAGAATGATTATGATGTATCTGAACAAAATGGACATCGATAATTTCACCATTAAAAAAACATTCTGAACTTATGAACAACTTCAAATGGTGCTGAATGTTAAGCAACTGATTCCAGTGCATTAAAGCATCTTAAAATTTGAGCATAAACTGCATTCTTTATGTTTAAATGATACGTAATTCAAAAAATTTCCAAAGATTTAAATATTTGCATGATTAGAATTTCAATTTTAAAAAATGCACTCCTTTGGCTACTCCATAAACAATCGCTATTGGCTTCAGTTACCAAGTGACCGTACCCCATAGGCTATCAGTTGCTCTCTTAGCAAGACTTGTGAAAGGTAAAGAATGCTCTTTCCACTCTCAGCATATCATCTGCACTGAATAAAGGAAAAGGAGCAGGGAAAGTAAATGCAGAAATGAACACAGGGAAATTCAGAGTTTAATATAAATAGTATTTAGGTCAGATATTAAAATTGTCTATTTGAATCTCAGGTCACCCATCTTCTATTAACAGAATTATTTATATCACATATAAAAGTATTATCTAAGTGCATACTTCTTTTCCTTTTCTATCCCTACTACTTAGCACAGTTTCTAGTCCCAATAGTCACTGAAAATATTTAATGAATAAATTAACCAATATTTGCAAATGTCATGCTGCTGGAAGCGGGGACTATAAAACTCTGTGGCATGGCTCCCTAACACTCATGGAGAAATAGGTGGTGGAATAAAAATTAAGAGATCTGCTTCTCTTTTTTATTATTATTTGTTCCACTTTATGGGACTGTTGTGGGGGAAATGTAAGTAAGTAAACTGCAGACATATATTATGTTCATTCCCTTGACTTGCTATTTCAGAGGAGACTACCAAAGATATAATAGCTCTAGTTGGTTTGGCTCAGTGGATAGAGTGCTGGCCTGTGGATCAAAAAGTTCTGGATTCAATTCCAGTCAAGGACACCTATCTTGTTTGTAGGCTCCTCCCCAGCCCAGGCCTGGCTGAGGCTGGTGCAGGAGGCAACCAATAAATGTATTTCTCTCACATTGCTGTTTCTCTCTGCCTTTCCCTCTTTCTTCCACTCTCCATAAGAATCAATGGAAAAATATCCTCCGATTAACAAAAGGAAGGAAGGCAGGGAGGAAGGGAGGGAGGGAGTGAGGGAGAGAGGGAGGAAGGAAGGGCGGAAGGGGAAAGAAAGAAAGAAGAAACAAAGAAAGAAAGAGATATATATGGCAGTGGTTCTCAACTTTCCTAAGGCCGCGACCCTTGCATACAGTTCCTCATGTGGTGGTGACCCCCATCCATGAAATTTTGCTACTGTTATGCATCGTGATGCAAATATCTGCATTTTCCGATGGTCTTAGGCGACCCCTGTGAAAGGGTCATTCGACCCCAAAGGGGTCGCAACCCACAGGTTGAGAACCGCTGATATATGGGAAAGGATTTGGATAAAGGAAAAATCTTAAATACTAATCTGCCTAAATGGAAAACATATATTTTTATCATTAAAGGAAATATACATTATTTACACATGCCTAACTCTTTACAAATAATTTATTTCAAAAACAGCTTAAATGAAATAAAGGGAAAACCAACCAACCGGATTTAATGATGTGATATGGACAGCAGGTAGATTGGCATTTGTGAGGAAATCTTGCATACACACCACTAAAATCTATCCATCTCGTCTTGCATAATCAACACTACTGTTTTCCAAGAAAAGTCCAGTACTCTGAATTGTGTGCTAATGATGATGAAGAAGTAGGAGAAAATGGCTGCTGGGAAACGGAAGCCCATTGTAGGCAGGGGAGGACATAGGTAGGAGAGAGTACTGGTAAAGGTCATCTAAAAAAGTCAATTTAAAGAAATCTTGAAAAGGATGTCAGTCATTTTACAAATTATATCTGCTGTGATGGAAAGGGAGGAAGGTGGGAGGAGGGAATCCAAACCTGAGCCAATTGCTGTGTTGTAAATCTTGCCCTGTATCATACCTGTCTCTACCCCACCTCCAACCAGCAGCACAATCATTCAGTTTCTTCATGATCCTGTGCTTTTCTTAGATTTTCTAAATGCTTTTCAGGTTAGGTTATATACAAATGCCTACCAATGTAACACCATTCTTGACAATCCTCCTCCATCACAGAGCATCATTAGGTTTTGCCAGTACTATGAGATTTTTCTCTTTCATCTACTCATTGGATATTTGACTTATTCACTCTTCAGCATTTTTTTTTCTTTAAACATAATGTTACAATGGCTATGGAACCAACAATTACTGAGCCCTAGCTACACACTCCTCCATTTTAAACTAAGCTCAATTATTTTGTTAAGTTTTCTTATAAAAAAATAAAGACTTAGTGAAAGTGGGGGAAAGAATAAGCAAGAACAAAATGTTCCATTCTCTGTGGGAGAGATGACCTAACAAAATAAACTTATGCAAGGCCTTCATTCCATTTCTTTATAATAAAGACAAAAGACCATTATGTTATTTCATACTTCCCAAACTCATGCTCCTAGGAGTGGAGTGATAGGCTAGGGCAGTAGAACTCTAACCTATGATAGACTATCTTCCTGGAACATAGAGTATCCTCAATTGTCAGTGATTTAAAGTATCATATTTATATTAAAGCAGGCATGGATGTGTTATGGAACATAATATAAATCTATATATTTATTTTAAAAAATATATTTTATTGATTTCAGGGAGGAAGGGAGACAGAGAGAGAGAGAAACAGCAATGATGGAAGATAATCATTGATTGGCTGCCTCCTGCACGTCCCTACTGGGGATCGAGCCCACAACTTGGTTATGTGTCCTGACCAGGAATCATACCATGACTTCCTGGCTCATGGGTCCAATGTCAACCACTGAGCCTTGCAAGCCAGGCTACATATTTCTTAAAGATGAAACATCAGCCCTCTGAGACTTAAGTAGATTACAGAGGCACTTCTGGGGTCCTCCTGATATAAATTCATTAGGGTACTTGCATAGAAAAATTTGAGGACTTTGCTATGAGGATATTTGAAGATTCTAAGATACCTTCAAAACTGCTGATAGACATTTCTGAATATGTTTGGACACTTATACAGGCTTCTCAAATTTACTAATAATAGTATTTTAATTTATCACTGAACAATAAATTTCAGAAAAGTCATTACAAATAACTGGATGTTAATTCAGTACATGTACTTCTAAGACTACACAAAGCATTAATATTCATTACTAATGATTGGACTTAGTTAAAAGAAATAATTTTCAGGGCCCTGGTTTATAGTTTAGCTGGTTAGAACATGGTCCCAGTATGCACAGGTTTGATTTCTGGTCAGGGCACATACAAGAAGCAATCAGTGAATACATAAGTAAGTGGAACAACAAATCAATATTTCTCTCTCTCTCTCTCTGTCTCTCTCTCTCTGTCTCTCTCTCTCTCTCTCCCCTCCTTCCTCTCTTTCTCTAAAATCAATAAATATTTAAAACATTTAAAAAAAGAATTTTCAGGTAGACAACTACACTCTAGCATGCTTTAAGAAGTTAGATTTTTATATAAATCTTCTGGCTGAAGCATAAAACCTCTAGATGCTTATCATTTACCTGTAATTTGAAAAGGCACTGAAAAATAGATACCTGATCATGTAATTCTCCCAGTAGTCTTCTCTGATGCATTCGTATTAGTGTAAAACATTATCCCACTTACAATAAGCAATTTGAATCCCACCCAATTTCTCCCAACTCATTCTCCATAATGACAACAGCCACCTTCCTAAAACACAGGCTTTATGCTTTCATTCTCCTTGTTCCGAAACTGTCCCCAGTTCTCTCCCTGTGCTTATTCCAGTGAGCCCCTCTTCCTTCATTAAGTCCTATTTCTCTATCACGACAGATACCGCAGGCTCAACCCAGGTACATCAGATTCCCCCTCAGATAGCCCTTGATGTCTGACTTCCCACATGTTTCCTCATTTTATGTCTTTTTTTTTTTTGGTCTTTTACTAGAGAAAAACTTTTTACTCATGAAGAATTAATGTCATTTGTATCTCAGATATCAAAATTCTGTCACTCGGTGTGTTTCTATTTTTACTCTGACTCTGAGAAAGCAAGAGCCACATCTAATGTTTAATTACAGTGATGATACCTAAGCTAAGAAATATGCACCTCTGCTCCCAGGCTATAACATTCTGCGTTAAGACCAATAATATTAGTCTTACTGTATGTGTTGCTTCTTATTTTAAGTTGCCTCAAGTGATTCTGAAGAGATACAGAAAGTCTAAAATATAATTCAAAAACTAGGACTAACTTTCCCTGTAACCACTGCCCAAATTTGAAGGCCAACTTAAATGCTATTTCCTCCAGGAAGCAACCTGGATTCCCTCACTTCAATTCATTACTTCTCCTTCTGTTCCCCATAGCACTTTGACCATAGCCTTCACACCACATCAGTCACACTACAGCTGTGTTATGGTTATTTGTGTTCCCCTCTTGATTAGCCATGTGGAAGCAGGGTCCACAGTTTACTCATCTCTGTGCCTCTCAGCCCCCCTTCCACCCCCCACCCCAACCCTCAAAACAGGGCTTTGCACACAGTTGGTGTTCCGTAAATGCTTTTCAATTTCTAAAAATGAATTAAATGTGTCGTATTAACAAAGCCCAGAAATTCTTTAGAAGTGCATTCCAAATAAAGAACCCTATTTCTAAGCTAAAATATTCTCATTTCATCCCAGTGCAAATATTTGTTTGGGGACTGCATTAGAGCTACCTGAAAATAAGAAGTTATAATGGAAATGGTGACACAGCCTTAAGTGAGGCAACTGAAATAGGAACTACTTTAATACTTTTACTGAAATGTTCTCTGCTTGATAAAGTTCATTACCAGAATATCATCTTTAAAAGTGAAATGCATTCAGCTGAGCACGTTTTTTCATTTTGTAAATAGATTTTTCCTTGCCTGAGCTCTCAGTACAAAGTACAAAATAGTCTTCCATAACATTAGAAAAATGTCACCTCATACATAAAGTTAAATTTTTTAAATAAAATAGTTTCTTCTTTAGCATTTTAAAGGTACAGTAATACCTTCATATAGCAATCACCCTGAATTGCATACTATATTAAGGGTTGAATCATCAGCCTGCAATGTGATATGTTCTAAAATGTGTTGAGATAACATGTTAGAGACCAGAACAAAGTCAAGTCCCATGGGATATCCTAAGGCTATAAAGTCACCATCTTTTCAACATCATCCTACTTATTACCATGGTTCTATTTTAAATGACCCTAGCGCTAATCTTTTCCTTGCCTATTCAAAATGACATAGTAAAGTAGCTATATGCTAAATTTACAACCCAAAGGCCAAGTTTTCACTTCACATCAAATGAAAAATTATACATATCATGTTCATTACAATTTTTTTTCTTTTACATTAATAAGTTCTGGACCAGTCTTGGGTTATTGTAGCCAAAGTTATCTTACAAAGTACGCTTTGCCCCTCCTTGACAATCTCTCATGTATTGGTTTAGATATCTTAATAAGAGAAATGGTATAGCATCTCCATTGCATCTTGGCAAAGAAGTGATGGCAGAAATTAATCTTTGACCTTTACATTTTCAGCCAAGGAGTCATTTTTCGAAGAAATGAACATTCATAGATTCATTGACATCATTTTACAGTAAGCACTGTATTTTTAACCAAAATTCAGATACAATTTTTAAGCAAAATTTAAAGACAATTTTCTGAACTGCCCACTCTCAGAAATATATCCTCCTTCTCCATCCCCCAACCCATCAGACCTTTTCTTAAGATTGCAAGTTGTAGAAAGGCAATTGACTTCAGTAAATTTTTCCGCTGGCTATGATTTTTTTTTCTTTCTTTTCAAAGTACTCTTTAGAGAGAGAAAAAAAAAAAGGAAAGACAAACACTCTTCATATAACAAGTGCCATAAGAAAAATATGTTCTGGCAGACTTTTTCCAACTTGTAGCTGGAAAAAAAAATTTTTTTTTTTACATCATCCAAGTATAAGTGCAAAGTGTAAAAGAAAGAAATCTCAAAATGGATTTTTGTTCCACTTTCAAACTCCAAGGCTAAGGGAACACAAGTGTTTCACGTCAGAAATGAATAACAAATGAGTTCAGTACACATACATCTTTCTCTTTTTGGAAAAATTGCACATAAAAGAGCATTTTTTGGCACGGCTGACCTGCAGAGATATGGAGCTAAGCAGAGTCATGAATTCACTCGCTCTGATATGCACACATGATACGCAATTAAAATCTCCATTCACATTCCTGCCGGGTTGTCAATCATGAGGAAAGCCTTTTTGACAACATTCAGCGAAGCGTACCAACTAACCGCTCAACAGGAACTTAAACAGTAACAGCTTTTGTTTCTAGCAAGAATGAATTTTTACCAAGATTAGGTTCCGTTTCTAAGAAATCATTATGCTCTGAATTTTAGGACCTTTCATTAGAAATGAAAATGTGTCAGAAAGATTTTGTATGGCAATCTATGTGATGTAATATCTAGAAAATATGATATAAAATAATCTCAGCCTTTTCAACTGGGGGGGGCGGGGATGGAATCTTTTTAACTTTTTCCATTTAGAACAATGAACAGTGATCTTATAAAGTAGTCCAATGGCTGCAAATGTGATGTTTTTAATTCATTCTGAAGTTTTTCACTAGGATTTTAAAACTTTCGAAATAGACTGGGACTCTAATCTCATTTGAAAAGTGACAGACCACTTTATAAAGCAATGGGAAAGGGACTTTTTTTTTTTTAGTAAGAAGAATATTTACAATATATAGTTGATGGATTATAGAATTATACACCTGAAACCTATATAATTTTATTAACCAATGTCACCCCAATAAATTCAACTTAAGAGGTATAAATAGAAAGAAAAAAATAAATATTTAGCATGTCAGAAATATTGCATGTATCAAAGCTTTTCATTTATGAAACTCTATAGAAAATATTACGCGCACAAATTCTTTCCAGATGAACCCAGAAGGTACTCTGTTCGTAACTTAGTTTCTGTTGAACATCTAATCAAAGATTGTGCCCTTCATAATAGCACATTAGTGTGCTTTAAAGCCATAAATCCATAAAAACAGGGCCCTGTGAAATTGAATACAGGATGCTTGTTAATCTGCTGCTGTGTCTGTTTTTGAGCAACTAACCTTGGATTACAAATTTGAAACAAGTTAATACTATCAGATACTGAAATATTTGTCTTCTTCCTTATCATGCTCGGTAGCCGAGAGAGCAGATGCATCCTGACCATTAGCAGTCATGACAAATTGCCTTGCTAATGAACGTTACACACTGAAAGTGCCATAACTGATTAAACTACAATTTCCCACTACCAGATAGAGAGAGCTGGGGACTCCAGCAGTGGGCAGCTCTGATGTTCTGCCAACAGGCCTTCAGGGCACAGTGTGATATTTAGAAAAACACTCTAAATTCCATAGGAACATCTTCTAAAAGCCTATTGTATACAACAGGTTTTTAAAGAACATTAGATAAAACAGCTTAGGTTGTAGCTGATGAGCCATGAAAAATGGATGTCTTTTAACTATTTGGTATCCTTGCAAGCATGTGTTGAAGAATATTTTGTGTGGGTTTCTCTCTCTCTCTCTCTCTCTCTCTCTCTCTCTCTCTCTCTCTCTCTCTCTCCTTCCCTTTCCCCGCCCCCCAAGACATTGCGTGTGCTTTGCATTTCACATAAAATCTTTCTTTTGTCAGTTCCTTTGTTGGTGCAAAATTGGCAGCAGTTCAAATTCAAAGTGCTCCTATTCATTTACTGACCAATGTCATGCTAGTTCACATCAGCCAGCGAGCTAAGCTCTAAAAACATAAAAGACTTGCTTCACCACTGACGAATAATGTGTACATTTTTACAGAGCTTAAACCTTAATGCTTTCCCTGAAACTAACAATACAGTATATCTTATCATTTCTTTTTCACAAGCAGGCAGCTGCTGAAACGCTTGCCACTTCAAAATATCAATTGCTTGCCAGAGTTTTCCTCAGCACACCCTGTCAAACTCATGTATATTGTGAATGAAAATGGTGCAGGGCTGAAAGCTAGAAATTGTGTCAAATTCTGCTATAAGGGTATGATGTGCAAAGAACAATGTATGACAACCGTAGAGACGACAAACAATGGCACTGGAGCCAGGGACTTCATAGATCACAACTGCGCCTGTACATATTTTATTGTAGGCATTATATATTTAAAGCATGACAAATGTACCATTGTACATTATGTGCAGCACAAATAGAAGCTCCGCCCACCAGTTTGCCTTCTGCATCTCTCCTGATGATGGAAACAGCTGAGTTTCATTCCTTTTCCTTTTCTTAAAACACTTAAGGTTCTCAAATCATAAGGAAGAAGATACACATGCAGGGTTATCAGAATGATGAGTAACAGAAAACAGAAGACAAAACGACAAGATGAGAGAAAATGAGATCTTGTTCACTTAACACTTTTGCTTCTCTCTGAGCACACAAAAGCAAGGATTACCTTAAACACGAACCAAGGGTGTCAAGAGGACTATGCTGCCACTGTGCCTAGAAATTGTTGTCCACCTAATTTTAATGCAGATAAGGGCTGGCGTATTGATTTGCACAGTGTTCTGGCAAAATGGAAATCCCACATGAATATGTTCTTTGTGTGCAGAAAATATGGTTTAAGAAGCTTTTACTCTTATTGCTTTCCTATGCCAAAAGAACAATCAAGCAAATAATATTTCACTACTGTATCAGGTTTATAAACTAACACCAATTCCTGTCTGTTTAGATTTTTAAATATCCCTTCCCATTTCCCGAATCGCTCTGTTTGCTTTAAATGATCCTGGTTATTGAAAAGTTGTGTTTCTTCCAAACATCTCCTTAAATAACATGTGGAATCTGAAAACATTCTCAATGTGGAACACACCTACTTAATGATATAGGGGTTCCAAGCTATCACAACCCCACACCAATTTAGTCAATGAGTGTGGCGATGGAAATAGGTATGGGAGGGAATTAGTTTGAATATTCATTCATCTCCTCTATGACCTAGCTTAGGTAACAACATCTTTATCACACAAGTAGTTTTGAGTGGCATTAACGGACTCTGAAGCGAAGGAAGATGACAGATATGTTCTTAAGGTGCTAATAAATATTTTGGAAAGAGAATAGGCGGCTTAGATGCTGAGGGGGTGCTGACCTCCGGTGTGTTGATTAGTGGGACAATGATGCATTATTAACACACAGCAGCTGCACCTGAGCTGCTGCCATGAATACAGGGTGGGGCAAAAGTAGGTTTACAGTTGTGAGCCCTCGAAATACAGAGTTCGTTTTTGTATTATTATTCGTGAATTATTGTATTATTTTCCATGTGAACAAACTGCACATCTACTTTTGCCAAAGCCTGTATAATAATAGCCTTTTATAGCCATCAGGGGAGTAAGGTGGGAGGCCTGTATTAACTACTACACAAGATTAGCACGTTCTGTGAACTTTAGCAGGCAAATTATCTCTCAATGAAATATAATGTTGGTTGTAACTAATTGTAAGTGTGATTTTTAAAACTTCTCAGTGAACACCAACAACTCAGTGTTTCACTACCACTCAGCTCATTATTGTCTGGTAATCGATGAAAACATGTTCTATTGGGGGAGGTACTTCTAGGAGCTGAATTTCAGAAGGCAGGCTGTGTCCCTGAAGGCTGACTTTAAAATTATTTGGCATTACAAGTTCAGGGATATTAACATACATGCAAACTTTCTCTAATTAAGTAAAACTGTTCATGAACTAGAAAAGCTGCTTTGGAATCTTTCTTCCTCTTTATTTCCTAAGCAGTTCTTAAAAGATTAGTTTTGCAGTAAATTTTTGAGCGTTACCTTGAAAAATAACAGCACAATTTATTTCAAAAAAGCTTAATTTGGGGAGAGAAAAGATTATCCCATTAGCCTTAGTAACTGAACACAGCGCAGAGAGTCCATTATGAAGAGTCTTTTATGCCCTGGCAGAAAGTCATTAACATAAAATAAATCATTAGCTTTGATATTAAGCTTCTACTATCTGCAGGTTTCTATGATTAATGCTCATGACTGCATCTGCCAAATAATAAAATATACTTTTTGTTGAAAGGTTATCCTGCCTCTTTATTATTAACATTTCCCTTTATACAATTGTTACTGGCATTTTTAGGCTGAGGAATATTGGCATAGAAAAGAAGAGTTGGGTTTTACAATGGTGTAAAGATGCCAATGCACGTTACCCATCATTTTTTAAAAAAATTAACCATTTAATTGAGTTAAAAGACTTAAGGAAATCGGGTGGTACACAGATATGCTTTCAGTGTAATTGACCTGTCTTTCAGACCCAGTTGGTTCATTCATTAATTAATCCTGCCCATTGTATTTTGCATCTCTGACCTACATATTGGAGGAAGGTACAGAGGGGCAATTCTCTTCCCTGAGAACTACAAGAGGGCATTTTCCTCTGAAGCAGTTATTCTCAACTTTTATTTTATCTTTTCTGCTGCAAAACAGGCAACAGCTCCCATCAGTAGCATCTCTTATTAGTTGCACTGACTCTCAACATGGAGAGGGAAAAAAGAGGATCCCTGTGGGGCTTACCAGTATCTGAGGGAGGGACATTACAGACTGTACCTACACATACCCCATCTCCCCAAGTTCACTGTTGACCCCCTAGAAAGCTTATCCCTTCCTGAAAGAATCACTAGTCTACAACTTCAGAATACACATTTATTCCATTAGGGTAGCAGAAATAGAAGAAATGGCCTGAAAATATAGTATTTTTCTAACGCCTAGCATTATTTGAATTTTTGAATGTCTTTCACCACAGGATTTCAAAATAATCTATCTCTGTTGACTCCTTAATTCTCAAAAGGCTTCCCGATACACACATAAATTATTTTCTCTAGGGGAAGCACAGAAGATTGGGACACTGGTGGATTAAGGTTTTAGTGTCAGAAGTTTTAGCAGACAGAGAAGGAAGTCAGGCTTCTAAAGAGAAAGGGGAACAGATCATATACTTTCACAGGTCTATTTATTTTGCCTAGGGAGTAAGTCAACACGGCTCTAAGAGCCCTGAGTTTTTATCTCAAAGCTTCTACAAAAAGGAGCCCTTTCTTGAGAAAGTCCTATGGTTTTCCTCGGAAATATCTAGTTCTTTAGTCTTCCTAGGTTATAATATGTCCAATTAAAACCCTGCTGTTGTAAAAGCATCTTTTCCTGGAAATATGGCTAAATTTCTCAAAACGAAGTGGTAATGAGGCATTTCTACTAGTCACTAGGAGTTCCTTTATTGTTCTTGTACACATTGATAGATTCTGCCAGTTATGATAAATTCTCATGTATTTATGACTTCAATATATAAAGGACCATGAGAAACACAATAAAACACACACTCACTCAAACTCTCTCTCTCTCTCTCTCTCTCTCTCTCTCTCTCTCTCTCTCTCTC